>JBCEWB010064305.1:0-13542 GCA_039654565.1 Peronia peronii | reverse complement strand
TTCATTATTGCCCCGACGAAGAGCCAAGCGGGCTCGAAAATTTGGCTAGCGATATTAGTTCATTTTATTAATCAACTAAAAATTCTTCATATTGTTTTTCAACTTTTTTGGTGTATTTAATTAGTCGCCGGTGGACAGTCGTCTTAATTTTAAGACATTAATTTTTTCGTAAAATTATAATAATAGCAATAATTACAATGAGTTCATATAGCCCTATAATCCACCCCAGCATTCTCAGGTACTCTATACATCAAAATGGATATTTTACATATCAAAATGGACAAAAATGCTTATGCAGCAAACACACAAGCTGAAAAACACATTTTTGTTACTACATACGTTCAAGTAAAGTTTTACGAATGAAGTGTTCTGAATAAAGGTTATTCTGAGTCATCGCTGTTAAAAAAAGTGAATGATATGTTATAATTTGATGTATTTTCCTAGATAAGACAGCCTGTTAACCCTTAAAACGGTCAGAAGAAACTGCTGGCAGACCAATGCCTCAGAATTGAGCAACCTGTTTAACTAGTCGAGTTACTTGGCCTAGCCAGGTACCAGCGGTAAACATCCAAGCATTACAGAGAAAGAAATAAAATCAGTTATAATATATGCCGAGAGAGAGAGAGAGAGAGAGAGAGAGAGAGAGAGAGAGAGAGAGAGAGATCTGTATTTATTTATTTATCTAAAAATAAAGTATAATGGGTAAGCCTTTGTACAGTCTGCCTTTTTACGATATAAGGGGTAAAGTTTGCGGGGGAAACGTTTAGTTTGAGTTACTACAAATTTCATGACTGTCTCCGCCCCCACAGTTTGAGGTTGAGGAGAGAGGGAAGGGAACACAAAATCAGCGAGAGATAACCGGAGTTCCTTCTTACATAAGGGGCAAATCTTCTGTGATGACCTGCATAAATGGCCGAGCTCTCCCATCTTGACCAGCAGCAACCTCTGTGGTCAGTACTTAGGCTCGTTTGTCTTCATTTCTGGCCAGTACATGATGATGGCTCCAAATTGTCTTGGCGATCCTTCAGAACTAACGAAATTGGCTGGCTTATCGCGTGTGTCAACGCTGAAAATAATCCAATAATAGAGCGACTCTTGCCATCCTAACCACGTTTAGCCTTCTCGGGTGAACTGTTACGACACGAGGAGAGGTAATGTCCGGTGATTGGATTGGTCGTCAAACCAGCCGCTTAATAAGACGAGAAAATTGATTGGTTTGCCTTCCGGCATGCGCAATGATTTTATCAGAAAAGACCGAAAAAAAAAAAAAGAAAAGAATGATCAAATATTTCACCCACAGATTGTTGGAAATCGCTGGACAAAGTCATATGAGGGGCAACTGCGTATAAAAATTGCTTCTTTTATAATAATTATTATTAATTCTTACAAATGATAGTGAGGAAGAGGGGGGGGGGGACCCTCAGTGTCCGTTCTCTTTCAGTAACTCACCCTGTATGACTTCCACTGACGAGCACAGACAATAGGAAGTCAGGATGACGTGATTTCAGCTCGCGTTAACACTCTTTACTCCTTCCTCCTCCAATATGCTGCTCGTTTAAACAACAACAGCAACAGCAATAGCATCGACAACAACAACAACAACAACAACAATAATAACAGCAACAAAACAACAACAACATATTGACATTCTTAGAATGCAAAGGCCTGAAAAGATCTAGACCAAGGGTTCCCAACAAGTGGTTGTGACCCCCTTTAGGATCGCAAGGTTTTGCTAGAGATGGCTTGGGGATTAATTAATTTGAATCTATGAATTATAGTTTTTGTGTCCTTACATATTTGTTTGTTTTTGTATTTGTTTTATTGAAAAAAAAAAAACGAAAAGGAAAAAAAAAGTGTGTTCCAGCGGTTGAATGTCATTTAGATAACATTAGTTTACTAATAAATAATTATAGAAAAATGGAATAATCTCTTTAATGTTTTTTTTTTTTTCCCTCTCGCTCCAAAGCAGAAAATCAAATACAAATCAAGCTGCTGATAACAGGAGATCGCCTTGGGTAAGGGGACACGAGTGCAGAAACGTTGGAAACTACTGATCCAGACCGAAAAGCCCTGGAATATCGCCGGAGTTACGGTCCAGAACCCTCTGCAACAGGCGAAAATCCGCTAAGTAGACACTGTTTATTTATTGTGTTAGTTTTATGCGTTTGTAAACTCTCTCCATTCTCTTATATATATTTTTAAACCTTTAACAAGTTCTTCAAATCTTTTATACCCTTTAAAGCCGTTTCAGATACACTTTTGTATATTGTGTACACATGTAGACCTATTTTACCGCAAAAATAATTTACATCGGGCCGCAGAAGTCCACGATATGATGAAGCTTCCCGCGATACAAATTTACATATGGTAATGGTATATAAAAAAAATCCACAATGTATCGAGATCGCGAAATGTGAACTGGGCATTACTGTATTTTGTGTTCCGGTGAAGTTTTCCTGATCGTTAGTTGTGTGTAGAGAAAATGATGTGATGTGTCATCAAAGACCTTTTGCCGTGTTGATTAATTGAAAGAGCTCATTGAGTATTTCAAAACTACTGCATGTTTTTATCTATGTAGCCTTTCAGTCATTCGAAAGTAAACTTATATGGGCTTTAAGTGTATTTTTGGCGAGAACAATTTTAGTGGGTAGAAATTTTCAATTTGGAAATTTTGCCCCTGACAGCGGCGTCTCCGTCACTCTTCATCCGATTTTTAATGCCAAGGGTTCTTTAACGTGCGTAACGTGCACAACAGATCTCCAAAATACATTCGCCTTATTCGAGAAGTCTAGAAGTCGGATTTCCATACTCCAGAAGCCAAAGGGACGTTGAATCACTGACATAAAATAAAATGTCTAATATTCGAATCACTCTCATTTGCCCATAGGATTTGAATTTCGCAAATGCGACGAAAATTCTTCCCCGAGAAACAAACGCCTAACCCCACGGCCAAGGCTATTCCCTATCTACTGCATAAAAAGTTAGCTTAAAGACTATGACATAGACACCTTTACAGAGCAAGAAACAAATTAGTAAAGAGATGGCGCTGGATGAAACATACGCCGAGGAAGTCAAATGCTAGCTCTATTAAGGTGCAGTCACAGTGCATCCACTTTTGTTCTGTCTCAGCCTTGGCTCCCTCTAATTATATCGCCAGCTAAGTTCTTTGTTGTTCTACCTCCACTTTTGGACTATTTGGAGATGTTTATGTCATGTGAAAGAGGGACAGTAAATCTATCATATAATGTCATTATTTCACAGATTACAGGTAAATTTACAAAATCCTTTTGTACTATGTCTATAAATTTTGTAGCTTATTTCTCTATCTTCTGCTTAGTCCAAATTGACCAATCAGACGACTAAGAGAAATACGGAAATGTTACCCTATCTATTTATATCTCCGTCATCTGACGAAGAGTCTGAGACATTTAAAATGTTATAAGCAACATCTATTATGTCTGTATTTGTTCATGAAACCAAAGAAATTATGTTTTATTACTGCTAGTTGAAACAACAAAAACAACAACAGCAGCAACAACAACAACAACAATAACAACAACAACAACAACAACAACAACAACAAAACAAAGTATTCACTGACTTTAGATCAGTGTCCTCGTGAGGGATGGGTAAGGCATAATAAATATAACGTTTATCTAGGAATGTCTCTTCCAAAATCGGGCAATAATCCTTGTTAATTCACATATGGTTCAACCGTTTCATTTCGTCACTTATCTCGTCATTTTATGTCCAAATAATTCTGACATAGTGTTTGGTGTTGTGTAAAACATTCCACAGTAGGAGTTTCATACATAAGTTCGTGTCACATGCTAAAAGGGACATTTTTCAAACCCTTATATATTTTCTTGACTTCTGGCTAAATATTATGAGGATCATCACTTCCTAATTAACATGAAAAATATTAATCTTTTTTACTAAATTAAGACAGATGGATTTTAACCCTAAGCTTGTTTGTATTTTCATGGGTAAAATTGGGTAACTTCTGACATCAGCTCATATCACATAATAAAGCAATCCTTCTGACTTGTTGAAGCAGGTCCTTGTTCTAGAGTCTTTTGTTCGTCACTTTGTAAGTAGGCCTAAATGTAATTTAGTTATGAAAGAGACAAACTGAGATACCACTCTGAAATCCTGAGAATTCTTACTTTTGTAGCCATTTTACACGTTTTTATTTACGAATACAAATACGAATAGGAATGCTTGATTGCTATAAGGAAATGCATCTTGACCAGTGCAGAATAAATTCAAACAAAACATATGAAGAATACAACTCGAGCATACATTTGTTGACACTTTTTGTGTGCATCCGTATACCTATCTACATACTTTGGAGAATTACAAACTTATACCAGAAACACTCACTCGCATAATTTTTTTCATCGAAACTTTCTAATTTCGTTCCACCTGAAGTCTAGTTTTGTAATAACTTATATGTTATACAAAATCTCTGATCTTACATAAACGAAACAAATCATAGGCCATATTAGACAATAATGAATCGGCACTCGGTCCTTCGGCGATAGTTACGGAAGATGGCACATTATCACAGAGTAGGCAAAGAGGTAGGTAATGGGCCTTAGTATTCTTAATTTTTTTTTTTCGTGAGAGTTTTTTAAATATATATATATCTCTTCAATAAGTTACAAAGTTTGATATCTAGACTAGACTCTACAAGTAGTTCAATTTTCAGAAAGTTTAAAAAAAGCCGATTTTCTTAAGTTTGATCTGGATTTAGATCTACTTTCAACTGTATAAGCATATAACTGCTCTTTTGACACAATTACCCCCCCCCACACACACACACACACACACCTCTCTTCCCTTTCACTTATGAAAAAAAAAAAGAAGAAGAAATCGAGTGTCCAGATCTAGATCTTAATCTATAAGTAGATCTAGATCTGCATCAGCCTAGAACTGCCACCAGCCAATCATTGTACACTAAACTACTGAGGTATATCTACTGGTACAAAGTTCTAGTTCTGGATTATGCCGATCTAAATCTAGAGACTATAACTGATTGTAGATCTACATTCTGGAAACTTGACTTAACTTCATTCTATAGCTCTAGAAGATGTAGAAGATCCTTGATTAGATCTACAGACTAGCCTAAGTTTGACCTGGATTTAGATCTAGATCTAGATTCACTTTCATTAGTGTTAGCTAGAAACATTAATACTTCTTATGGATCTGTTGGCATGAATGTAATTTCATTTTTGCAGAATAATATAGATATGCAACTGTAATTTAAAAACAACTTCTTCCCTTTTTCTCTCTTTGAGATGTCCAAACAGCTCCCAGTTCTCTGCTAGCTTAGGATCTAAAAGTGCATAATTTGTCTGACTGTCAATCTGTCTGTCTGTATAATTGTCTGTATGTCCCTACTTTCGCTCTTTCTTTTCTGAAAAAAAAAATGCCACAGAAATTTCAATCGACTCAGACATACTCAGTCTGCCAGTGATCATAGTACGACGATTCTGTACAAGCTCTTTGTTGGACATTGTGAGTTGTCATTTAAAGGTTGTCGTAAGTTCGTGATGCGCATTTGAGCTGCCTTAGGGCGGCTAGCTCAGAGAGTACACTTGATGGGCCATGGGAGATACTCGACTTCTTTTCCTACATTTTGTATAAGACACTGGGCTGTGAACAATGAACATACTATGAGTGATTACTGCACATTTTAATATCTCAACAACAATGATTAAGAAGACAAGAGCTGAGGATGGAGTAACCTTCATGCACTGTAATTGGAAAAGATCTGACACTTGCACTTTTGGTTTTCAGTCCGTTTCCAGCCATCACCTGGCCAGCCTCTCGGTCACGTTGAGATTCAGAACGACTGTCCTTTCCATATATTATGCAAAGACGCGATGATTGGACGCCTGATCTTTTCAAGAATTTCTCCCTAGATAATAATATTATTGCTCTGTCCTTAAGAAGGTTCTGTATTTTAATACTTAGGCGCAATTGGGCCCTGATTTGGCACAATTTCTAAATGCAACAACAACAACAGCAACAACAACAACAACAAAAACAACAACAATAACAACAACAACGACGACGACCACGACAACAACAACAACAATCTAAATTTCTACGCCCAAATTTCTTCTGACAAATTTACTCAGGGCATCTATTTCAAATCGAGCTAATTCTTCTTTTAGAATTGAAAGGATATATACATAATTAAAAAAAGAATAGTGTGCTAGGAATTGCCACTAGCGTTTGATGCTGAAATAAAAGAAAATAAACAATAAAAAAAATATTAAAAAAATAAAACCAGAACAAAATAACAACGACAACAACAACAATAATAACAACAACAACAACAATAACAACTAAAAAAAAAGGCATTTCGTTATTTTGCTATCCTTTCCAAATTAAGTGTATCATTATTTTTTGAGCTTGTTATTTCTCACATATATTGCCTTTCTTTGTTTGTTTGTTTCTTTGTTTGTTTGTTTTTGTAAAAGTAAAGTCTCTCAATTTTTGATGTGCAAAATTACAGAAGCTTGGTAGGGTGACCAAAAATGAAAAAAGATGCAAACAGTATCACTGAAGAGCATCGAGGGGAGATATAGATATAAATAATTTGTTTTACTTAAGGGCGCAACAGTACGATTACGGCTAAATTGCACTAGGATTTTTAATAAAGTATATTAAGATTTATAATAATAAATAACATGAATAAAAGAGAAGAAAGAAACCAGATCGAGAGCTGAGATCTGGGGTGTCAAGGCTGATAAAACAAGTTCTGGAAGAGGCGTTTTGAGGTGGTAGAATCTGAACCATGAAAACTATAGAACTCTATCTATTGTCGGGACTTAAGCGATTTCTTGAAGTGACCATTTTATAAAAATTACTCCTGATCACTTATTAGCCTCTGGTACTGCTGAAAATACCCCTTCTCCGGTCGTAGTTATAAGTACCAGTTATTTCGGTGCAAGAGGATGATTTGACTTGTTTTTATGACTTGACTCTCGGTAAACAAAGAATTAAATAGAGGAACATTTTGGGAAGTAATTTTACACAGACCCTCAAATAAGCAGACAAACAAACAAACAAACTAACTAACTAACAGAAAAAGTAGAGGAAGAACGTAAATCCAGGCGTGAAATCTAAGGTACTCTCACAAAACACTTTTTATTTTTCAGCACATTTTAAGAATTTCTCCAGCTATTCAAATATCTTTTCCCATAATATTAATTGTTTACGTCCATGATTACTTTTCATAAGTACAACAGAGGTACTCAACTATCTTTTTCTCCCTCCTAGAGGGTCAAATCATGCGAATATTCAGCTGAAATAATAGTTCATAATCCTGTCATTACAGACTCCCTGATAAGATAAGATCAGATGAACTTTATTTGTCCTCAAAAGAAAATTTCCTTTACAGATGTTGAGACACAATATGTATATAAGATACATTCAAACTTACATGCGGACAAAAATATTACGAATCGCACCAGAACGAGATAGAGCATTGTCTCAGCTTGATAAGCGTACCACTGATGGCAGAAATGCATTTCTGTAACTCTCACGATTAGTTCTTACACGCAACAAATTCCCACTTCTTTCGGAATATTTCAGTTGATTATAGAGCAGGCCCCTAGAGTCTTCCCGAGTTGTGTTTACCTTTGCTATGCAGGCCTCCTGGTATAGCGCGACGATGCATTCAGGATTTCCTTTGACAATTTTTTTTTCATATCCTTGAGGCATTCTATTTGTGGGAGGTCTCTATTGAATATGGTATAGAGCAGTTTTATGGAGACAGAATGTAACATGACAACTTGCAGCATCACTTCAATCTCTAAAAAGTGCAATATACTCTCTATCTGTGGCCAAAAGAAAATAAATAAATAAACAGACAAATAAATATATAAATAACTTAATGAACAAATAAATCAAAATAATAATAATAATAATAGTAATAAATAAATGAATAAATAAATAAATAAATAGATAAAAATGATGTTCTCGAAACAAGAATATTCAGGAAAAGGCATTCCGTCAAAAAAATTGCCTCGATCATTGATACCTCGCCTAGATAATTTGTTGTTGTTGCTGTTGTTGTTTTTGTTGTTGTTATTGTTTTGTTGTTGTTGTTGTTATTGTTGTTGTTGTTGTTGTTGTTGAGATTTTGAATTATGATGTTAAAAGTAATATATAACAAAAAATAGTTGGCTACAATGTCATTGACAATACTTCATTATTAACTGCCACATATAAACATTATGTGATTGTTATTGTTCGCCTCATTCGGCACAGTCTTTTATTTCCCCACAAAAGCTGGCTTGGACCATTGTTGAACGGCAGTGACTTAGTGTTGAAAGAGGCTTCAGCTAAGTCTCCCGGAGAAAGGCTGTTTTCTTTTTTCTTTTGTGTTTATGATGTAGCCTTTCAATCGGGAGAAAATAGGATTATCTCGGTTTTAAGTGCTTGGCCAGTTTCATATGAGGAAATTTGTTTGTGAGCAGGGATATGAAATTTGAAAATATTACCCGGACAAAGGCGTCTCTGCCTACTCTTTATTCGATTTTTAATTGTCACGGATTCTTTAATTGACGTGCATAACATACGCACTGGGCCTCCGACATACATTCGCTCTTATCCGAGAAGACTAGCCAGGGAACTTGTTAAGTCACTGACAAAAAAAGCAGATCCCCCCCCCCCCCCCCAGTAGTTTCGAAACCTTGACATTTTCACCGAGTAGCAGACGTCTAACCCCTAGGCCTGACGCTCCCTCCCTTCTCCCCCTCCCGCCTCTCCCGCCCCCTCCACCCCACTCTTTTCCGAGATATTCATATTTTTAGTGCACTGTAAAGACTGTGAATTGGCTATGTCTCCCACATGGGCCTGGTCAGACTCCTACCAGCTCACCTTCCTCCCCTTTTTTTTTCATCACCTCACCCTCCCTTTATCTCCGGCACCATCGTCAGACCGTCGCTGTTCCGCCATCCACGAGGCGGCAGTGAGTGGGTGATGATCTGTGAGGGCTACCGCTCCCGGGGACCTCCTATAAAAGGCGCCTTTTTTCTCCCGGGCGCCTCACCAAGCGTCCAAAAGATCAGGAAGAAGGGGATAATCCAAGGACCGGCAAAGAGTAGGAAAACGTGCAGTGAAAGGAAAGCAGAGAGGTACGTGTACTCTTTTATACATTTTAAATTAATGTTCTATTATTATTATTACTACTACTATTGTTGTTGTTTTATAACTTTTATACACAACTTTAAATACATGCAGAATGTGTTCATTACAAAGTACATGTATGTCTACTCTGGGGTCACACAAAGCTGGGATGAAATTGCGGATTTATGACAATCATTGAATTTAGATTAATATCTCAGCCCCAGCGTGTGTTTTCCTTACATATTCTCATATCCTACAATATGAACATAACGTCACCCAGCTAAAGATGTGGCTTAACGTTTCAATCACCTCTGATGAGGTTGAAATAAGGTTTAAGAAGTAGCCGTTACATTCAACGAAAGGGCTTATATGATTACATATTAGTTCGCGAGAATGAGACAGAAATATGAATATGCCATATTGTGGGAATGTATTTCTCGCTTTGCTGCATACAGAAAATGATCCAGGGTAAAAGAAAAAACAAATGAAAATTTATGTAGCCCTCTTTTCCTTTGAACATTAACCTTGCACATGTAAGTGCCAAGCACTTAGATAATCCATCAGTTCCTCTCTCTCGGGGCAGCGATTGTCGCTCTTTACATGCTGGATAACTGAATCGGCACTGCGCTCTAACTTGACAATGAATAGAGGGAATAGCAGTTCCATTCCAAAGATTTATCTAGCTAAACCCCTTAAGTTCCACTTATCAGAGTTCTGGCATGAACTCACCTCACTTCACGTTTGTTGTATCTCAATTTTCTAGAAAGTTGAAAGTGCCTCGATAGATTACGCACAACATGAACTGTCTTCCCTGATTTTGATTGAGAGCCTACCTGGACTACATATTCACAGTTTTTGATTATATTTATTATAATTCTTCCATATTACATATAGAATTAAAAAAACTTCAAAGCACGATTTTTCAAAATTACAAACAAACAAACAAAAAAAGACACACAACAATTGTGAAATATATTCGTCTAAACGACAGGGATGTCAAATCGCGTGCTCAGTTCTTTGTTGCTCTATCTTCTCTTTTTAGGGTATTTGGAGCATATATATATGTCACGTGAAAGAGGGATACTAGATGTACCATATAGTGTCATTATTTCACCGATTACTTGCCTAAGCAGGCACATTTTCAGAATCATTTTGTGCCATCTCCACAAATTTTGTGGCAAGCTTATATCTATCTTGTGCTAAGTCCAAGTTCACCAATTAGATTACAAAGAATAATACGGGTAGGTTAACCTATTTATTTATATCTCCGTCATCTGACAAAGAGTATAAAACATTTAAAATGTTACAAGCAACATTTGTTTTTTCTGTATTTGTTCATAAAACAAAAATTATGTCTTATTACTGCTAGCTTGGAAAAACTAAGAAAATATTCACTGAATGTAGATCAATGTTCCTCTGAGTGGGATGGGCAAGGCTAAAAAAAAATTAACGCCTATCTAGGAATGTCTCTACTACTATGCTCCAGTAATCCTTGTTAATTCAGAGTCTACTTGGTCAGTTTCATTTTGTCACTTATCCCATTATTTTACGCCCAAATAATTGTGTAACACAGTCTACAGCAGGAGTTTCATACATAATTTCGTGTCACATGTTAGACGGGACACTTGTCAAACCCCTGAATATTTCTGGATTTATTGCTAAATGTTATGATTACTACTCATTCATATTTGCGGGCAAAATATAGATTTCTTTGATAAATTAAGATATTTAAATTTTAATTCTAGACTTGTTTTTATTTTCATGGATATCATTGGATACCCACTGACATCGGCTCATACCTATAATAAAGCAATCCAATTTTTTGAACTCTGTCATTGTTCTCTTCGTGTTGTGTTTGTTAGCTTGTAAAATAAATGTAATTTAAATATGACAAAGAAATATTGACATACTATTCTGAATTCCTTAGAAGTGTTAAATTTATAGTAATTTTACACGTTTTTATTTATGATATAATTATTAATTTACCACTTACAATTAAAAACAAAAGAGTTAGATCAACAACAGTTTCTATTATACCATTTGCATTTTACTAGTCTCATTAAAGAAAATGATTCACAGCATTAAAATATCTTATTATATTGTCATGTACGACCTTCAGAAACTTGCATGTATAATATAACCGATGTAAATTAAACAATGGACCACTCTGTAGACAAATGGAAAAATACTATAAGAGGTTTAAAAATAAATACATTTTCTAAAAAGAAATTTAAAATGACAAAATGTAACAGACATTAAACGTTGCTAAAATGAGATATTTCTGTACAGAAATGGAGATAGCACAAGAGAGAACTAACTGTAACTTCCAAGAAGTTCGAAACTTGCTATCTCCAAAGGAATTTCCCCTCAAGTTTGACTAATTAAAGCTGCCTTTCTTCTTTACATCAACTGATAAAATCAAATAATTAATAATAGTATTTGCATCTCCATACAAAAACATCTTCATTAAAACGATCATTTAAAGTGAAAAAACAGTTGTTGAACGTAAAACAGCCATTTTCTCAAAATGCGAAACATGGAGATAGCGCAACAGAGAACTGAGCTCACGAAATGTGACAAGATGACGTACCCAGGTGGGTAAAAGATGTACAAACCACAGGGGTGGAATAAGCTGTTAGGTTGTAAGCGTCAAACAGAAACTCCACTAACCTAGCCAGTCCAGTCTTCTCCACTGTAATATAACCCAGTCTAGCGCTGAGAGATTCAAAGATTGCCACAATTTCAATTAACACATTCATCTTAGATTTAGGAAATAGACCTAGACGATTTGTGATTTATGTCCAAATTAATTAGGGGATATTAATTATATTTCATTGTACATTTACTGGCCTTTAGAGATAAGCGATGATTGGAGAAGTGTGTGGACCAAGGAGCTTATACTATTTTACTGGAGAGCGGACTGGTGACATCACGCGTTCCGAATGTGGAGCCATGCCCATGGAGGCAAGAAATCTGTTTAACGTTAAGACTTAACGCCGTTGTTGTTATGTTACCAAGTGCAAAGCTACACGAAACTCACGTATAGCAATACTAAATCTAACCCCGTGGCCATGGCGCCTGTATTGGCACCTAGATACACTGTGTTTTGTTAAGGTGGCGTCATGAGTCCGCACTCCAGTATGAATAGCATAAGCTCCTTGATGTGGACAGATGTGATTTTGTTAAGATGTCCCATCTTTCTCCTCCATGTTGATTCTTTGCAATCTAAATTCACAGAGACTTACAAAAGTGCAGCACTTACTTTTTTAGATACAGATTTTTACCAAAGACTAAAGATACAAAGACTTAGAGAGGATGCAGTGCCAAGCATGTTTCATACATATCCAGGACAGAAACTATCAGACAAGCCTGCTTTGCCGAAGTGTTTTGTCTCCCTTGCTTTCTTTCTTCTTCTTTTTTTTTTTCTACGTTCTTCCTCTCGTTTTTTTTTCTTTTTCTGTTTTTTTTTTTTAATTTATATTTTCCCGTCAATCGCTATTTCCTGTGTTCTTTATCCCATTGATATACTAATGAAGCAGTCATTCGTCTGTTCTTTTGTTGCATTCTTTGTTTTGTTTGAATTCTCTCCTTCATTCATTATTCAATCATATATACTATCTATCTTTCACCTTTTTATACACTGAAATTCTGTTGCTTTCCTTCCATCTTCTCCGCGACAAGCACTGAGCCATTTTTTTTCCCCACTAGCTAGGTTGCTTTACAAGAGGTGTGGGACAAGCATTGCAAAAGACGGAAAAAAACCAAACTTTTTCTCTTGTTATTTGAAATACCTGAAGCAAAAAATTATGAAAAAATTATCACGATACGAACAAACAAAACAAAACAAACAAACAAAAAAAAACAATAACAGCAACAAGAAAAACAAGAAAAACAAACACGCACACAAAAACATTTTCATCATATGTTGAGTTTTTCAGCATTTTATATGACTTATGTTTTACATATCAAGCAAAAAAGTGGCCTTTTTGTTCTTTACAGTGTTTGTGTTATACTTGGCAAAGGGAAGTAATTTGGTTGACGGTCAAAATAGCTCATAACAGAAAACATGTGTAGAAAAGATAGATTGCCATTTCTGTATTACTGTGAATTCATCATCATTAACCTACTTTGTTAGTCTCTCACAGAGGAAGATAAGCCCAGATAAGATAAGATTTACCTTTAATTTGTCCTCAAAAGGAAATTCCATTCACAGTTGATGGGACACAATATATATGGCGGATTCCACAGAGCAGATTTGACCACTTTACTCTTACGGAGCAAATAAGGTCAAAATTCAGAATTGCTCAGACGGGTCATGTACGTTACGTTCTATAATACGTCTTTCAACCTCCTAGTGGAGGTTATCTCGACGGGGTTTTGTTTAAAACAAACAAC
>JBCEWB010064284.1:0-13542 GCA_039654565.1 Peronia peronii | reverse complement strand
ATTTACATCAATGTTCCTCTGTGTGGGATGGGTAAGGCACAAAAAGTATAATGCTCTACTGTGCGGTAATAATCCTTCTTAATTTAGAGTCTACTATTGTTCAATTGTTCAACAGTTTCATTTTGTCACGTATCCCATTTTTTTTACGTCCAATTAATTCTGCAATAGTGTTTGTACGTTGTGTAACACATTCCCCAGCATGCTAGCAGGAGTTTCATACATAAATTCATATCACATGCTAGAAGAGACACTTTTCAAACCTTGAATATTTTCTTGATTTCTGGCTAAATGTTACGATTATTTTAAATTCATATTTCCAGGCAAAATATAAATTTCTGTGGAAAATTAAGATATTTAACTTTTAATTCTATGCTTATTTGAATTTTAATGGATAACATTGAGTACCTTTTGACATCGGCTCATATCTGTAATAAAACAATGCTTTGATTTTCTGAAATCAGTTTTTATTTATGATATAATTATGAATTTACCATTGAGAATTAAAAGAAAAAAAAATAGAGTTAGACCCACAACAGTCACTACTATATCTTTTACATTTTACACGCCTCATTAAAGAAAATGATTCACAGACTTAAAATATCTAATTATGTTGTCATGTATAATCTTTATAAACTTGCATGTAAAATATACCGACTGTAAATTAAACAATGGACCACTCTGTAGACAAATGGAAATAAAAAACAAAAGGTTGAAATATAAATACATTGTGTAAAAAGAAATTTAGAATGATAAAATCTTACAGGCATCCCTAAACGTGGCTAAAATGAGATATTTTGGCACAGAAATAGAGATAGCGCAAGACAGAACCAACCAACTTTTTAAAAGTTCGGAACTTGCTATTTCTTTGAAGCTGCCTTTTTTTTTCATTAACTGATGAAATCAAACAATTAATAATGTTTGCACTTCCATACAAAAATACTTTCTTTAAAACGGTCATTTAATATGCAAAAACAGCTGCTGAACATAAAACACCCATTTTCTCTAAATGGGAAAAAATGGAGATAGCACAACAGAGAACTAAACTCGCGAAGTAGGTTGATATTAGGGCCAAAAGGTAGGTCAGTAGATAGGAAAGACATAGGTAAATAGATCGTGAGACCTATAAGTTGTCATTTGAAAGGTGGCGCACAAAAAGAGGAATAAACTAAAGATTATATTTACCAGAAAAATCAGTAATTTTTTTCTTTTTTCAGGCAGGTTGCAAAGCAGACCTGTATCTTTTGTCTGATACCAAGATGGAGTACTGTGAGCATTTTGTAGTGGAAGAGAGGACACACATTATAGAACTGTATTTTGCAGCAAAGCCATCGACTCTTGTTCAGAGGCAATCTCGACGCAAATACCCTGGGGAATAAAAAGAAATTCCTCACCACTTGCGGGATGACCGTTCCAACTGATCCTTGACGTCTTGAAACGAGCCGATGTTCTCAGTTCTTTTACGTCTTTTAACCGCCTTTCTGGTTTTCCGGTGTTCTCACTATGAACTCCGAGCCAGTATGGCCTTTGTTATTGTTAACCACACTTCCCGTGTTTCTAAACTTTTCTACAAAACGTGTGGGAAACTTTTTGTTGCAAAATACAGTTCTTTGTGTCCTCTTCCACCGAAAAATCTTCGCAGTAATCCATCTTGGTATCAGATAAAAGTTCAAGGTATGCTCTGCAACTCAACTACAAAAAATAATTTCTCTCGAAAGTATGAGTCTTTTATTTTATCTCTCTTTTTGTGCTCTACCCTGCCTTACAAAAATATTTAAACCCAGACCAAACGTTTCCTTTTTTCTGGCCAAGTGAGATTTATGCTAGATAATTATTAGTATGTCAATACTTTGCAACTGAATGATCTTTAGCTTGGTCAGCGTGTCTGCCTGTCACTGAGTAGTGTATCGGCTTAGGAAGTGTGACAACATGATAATGATACATCAGCTTGATGAGTGTGTATCTATGTAATTGACTGACATGATCGATCAACTGAATAAGACTATCTACAGCCATTGATTGATACATCAGTTTGATGAATGGGCCTGAGTGGATTAAAAACTTCATGTGCTTGTTGACTGTTCCTGCACATTCAATAATGTTACAGTCCTTTATAAGAAATGATCAGATTTTTGAACCAGACATAGAATCTCCTCGACAATTTATTCCGTGAACTTACATGACAATGTGCAATACTTAAGCTTATAGATGGATATACTACTTTTGTGTAGTTCAATATTTCATTCTGTAGTCAATCTGGCATAATCACAACAAGGAGGTATAATAAAAGGTATGGCCACGAGCAGAATGTAAAAGACTGTAGGAATAAATTATTTCACCAAACCGCGTTATAATGAAGATAACTTGTGAAAAATCTAAAATAAAAGAGAGAGAGTTGATCTGACAACAGAGAGATAACGTAATGTGATCTGGTTCTAAATGTGCAGGTTAGAAAATGTGCACTTCTCTTCTCAGTCCAGAAATTGTAGAGACCTCTAGACAGTTTATAAGAAAGTAAAATACCACCAACCGCAAGCTTTACATAATTTCTGGTTATCATATGTCCTATTAACAGCCGATTCCGCCCCAGAGAATGAAAGTGAGGCCAGCACACGACTTCTGGCAGCTCAAAGTCCAGACTTCATAAGGGATGGTTACGAAACTCCTGAGCCGTTTTACTGTGAGTAGGAAAGTCGTTCTGTATTTGTCAATTTTGTGGACGGAAGACAAAGACAGATGAATAATAATTTGTCGAGATAACGAATTAATGTAAAAGAATATTTCAAGATATTGCATGATTAATTAATTAATTAACTGGCTGAATAATATGATTAATAAAATAATAAATAGTAAAAAAAAAATCAAATGAATACATACATATACAATAAATATAAATAAATAAATAAATAAACAGCCAAATAAATAACAAAAAATTAATAAATAAATAATAAATAAATAAATAAACAGCGAAATAAATAATAAAAAAGTAATAAATTAATATAAATAAATAAATAATTAAATGATAAATAAATAAATAAATAATTAAATAAATAAATAATCACATGTTTTTCTCCAGATCTCTTAAGAAGAAATAGACACATTAGAATATGCATGGACTACTATTAACTCGTTCTTTCTATGGTTACAGTAATATCTACTTCCATGAAGATTCAGTCACGAATACTTTCAACAATTGCCATTGGTAAAATATCCCAAGTAGACGAATGCAGATATTGAATTTCCTTATCTAACTGTTCCTTTTTTTTTTCAAACAAACTTTGAAAGAAAAAGAAAAGTACTTCCTTTCAGGCAATTTCCTATAGATAATATAAGGACACATTTCACCGAAATAGGTTCTGAAGTAATATCGACACGACGCTAGAAGTGTGTTTTCGCGACACATAACCAAGCACAGTGAGAATGTCATCCATGCGACTCTCAAGTTAGAACTTCAGTTATTGTGACCTCGTAAGATGTAATAATCATGATTCATAGCGAAGTTTCTTCTTCATTGCTGAGCAAATCTGCAATGATTATTGGCACCAATTTTGGACGGTGCCATTTTAGAAGAATATAATCTAAAGTGACTCAAGTATAACCATAAGATGATGTTAAACAAGTACTAAACATTAAAATTTGAGCCTCTCTAAAATGATCAGTGGCTGTGTGTCTCGAGATTCCACATTACATCTGACACCTAGTTAGAGACAATAGTTTTGGTGGTGCAGGATGGAACTGTTTCATAATGGTTTCTACTGAGAAGAGCAACTGGGAATTTCAATGATATGTCCAGTAAATCTGTCAATCTGTTGGCAGTGCAATTACTTAATCCTGACATTAGTCGATTAAAACTGTGGGAGCCTCTGTTAAATTTAGATTGACAGCTGTTAGATGTCCTCTTATGTATATGGATCTTTGAACTGTGACATAAGTTATTGAAAACCATCTCCATGCCAACTTCAGATCCGAGAGGGCAGCGGATGTTATTGTGGCCGAAAAATATAAAAGGCCAGAAAGGAGAAAGGACGGTTAAAGAAAAGAGGCTTTTGGCATTAAACATGTATTTATTAAGCCCTCAAACCATACATACATATATGCACGCCACAGTTCAAAAACCGAATAGCCACAGTTTATGTAATTTAAGACAAACAGATAATGTGTCTCGAACTCCACAGTTGTTGGAATTGTTGTAACTGAAGTGATACATCCTTGATTTACAATAACAGTGATGTTCTGATAACATTATTACAGATAACAAGGACAGAGCTCCCGTAAAGATACATGGAGTAACAGACAATGGAGCTGGTTTTGAGAGAGGCTACGAAGTCCCAACTGAGATTTCGGTGGAATCAGATATTAATAGTGTAGAAGCTGGCGGGTCTTCAGTAAAGGACAATGACGTAATGGACACTGACATCGACACCGAACATGGTAAGGAAGTTCCAGACGAACTTGTTACAAGTTCTGCAATTGCAAATGATACTTGTTCAAAACAGGGCACGACTGTACTGGAAACTGATGATCAATTTGAGGAACTCTAATTGAGGCAACACATCACAGACTTCTATGCAGAATTGCTGGAGATTTTTTTTATAATCTGCCAAATAGTTGTTCGCTTCTTGGGTCGTTTTATTACCTCAATTTTTTTTTCTCTTTTTTCGATTTCCCTCCACGGTGACTAAGGATTTACGCCTCTTTTTTTCTTAAATTACAACTGCTTTCCAAACATTACCAAATGTCTTAACCGTAATTTTTTATCCACATAAGTCATATGCTAAGGGAAACAAATAAATGGAAAACACATGTCTTGTGACACATCGGCTTGGAATGAAATAACGTGCGGTTGAAATATTTAGATCTGAGCTATATAATATCTAACGTTCTATTTTTTTTCACAAAATGTTTTAGGGAATATGAGTAAACTTTCAATATAAAACAAAATGATAGAAAAGTAGACGCCAGAAGGGAAAATGAGAAAAGAACCATGGAATAAATAATTTGGAAAGACTTACGTTCATAATAATGGTGTTTTCAGTGTGAGGGGGTTCTTTTTAAGCCATGCGGCTGCTTCTAAGGACACACGAAGTTTTCGACTGGGGGTAATAAAATTTAGGTTCCAGGGTGGTTCTGAGAAGTTGAAATGCACTCATGTATGACCAGCCCATTGTACCTGAGAGTCCCCAGGTGAACTATTTGTCTCCTGTCATGATATTGTCTGCAATCTTTCGACTTTTTTGTGTACTTTGATCCACAAATATGACGTTATGAAGAAATTAAACACACCAGTTTAAGGAATGCTCAGAAAGGTCAAGAACAGCCCTATGTAAATCTTAAAGAAGTGAAAACCCTTCTCACTGGCATAAATTTTAACCCAGCAGCAAAAGAAGTATATAAAAATGGGGTAAATTATATTCAATGTGTCAGTTGAAGACAAAAGGTGGCGTTAGTTTGATATATTATTTTTATACCCTTGTAGTGCATATTCTAACAAATCACCAGTACTAAAATTTATAGAAGTATATTACTTTTGGAATGACTTATCGTCTCACCTGTGCAGCACACTAGGCCGCTGTTTGGTGTCTATGGATCAGTTTTGAATACCAAGAGGGTAGAGATAGTTCATTTACGTTCTCATTAATAGCACACTGGATGCACAAATGTATCATCTTTAGCATTACTTGCTATCACCAAAAGCGTGGGGTGAAAACGAACTGTCTGTGCCAGCATGTATATTTTTTTGTGATACACGAAAGCGGACTACAGGTAACAATTTTTATTTGCTTTCTTTTTTCTTCTTTAAGTTGACTATTTCGAAGAAAATGGAGTAAAGTTGTTTGCACATATTATTTTCCTGGTATATAAGAATATGCTCTCTCTCTCTCTCTCGTCTCTGTCCCTCTCTCTCTCTCTCTCTTCGCTCCCCTTTAAAATTCACACTGTACAAAGTATCCAGTTGTACTGCTATGGGAAGGCTTAAACAAGTTTACTATTTAATCATGTTATAACTTAAATAAATCAGAAAATACAGTTAATGAGATTTATGTCTGATTTATGCAGTATTTATTTAATAGAAATGTCTGAATCAGCCTCACGTGAAACATCTACCACAGATTCATCTACAGAAATGCAAAAAACAATAAAAACAACAACTTCCACTGTTACTCTGAAGTGATATGCCACTTGCCGAATGTAAGATGAATGTGAATGTATTTATTGTGAATTCTGTATGCTAGAGCAAACATCATTTATCAATCTGTGCCACTGTCCAACTCCTACAACTGCCTGCTATTACCAAGTGTACACAGTTCGGCGGGAGGGGGGGGGGGGTGAGCAGTATTATGTAGACGAAATGGCAAGTTCAGATCAGCCATGCAATGACTTGCTGTTTGTCTGAAGTGGGTAGCAACAAAACAGGACAGCAATCGTCAGTGTCAGAGAAAAGGTGTGACAATCGGCAAAAGGGACCAATACTACTGCTTCCTTTGCCGTGTCACTTTGTTACTGGACTATATTTAACATCCTATGCAGATAATGTTACTGAACAAGATAGAATTCATAAATGGAGGCCAAACGCCTTAGAATAGGAACCCTTACGTTATTTCACAAGCCAACATAACAGTGTTTCCAGCTGAAGGTGAATCTGGTGCAAACATGATGTTTGATTGTGGGGAGGGTAAATTTGATGGATTAACACGGTCGGCATATATCAAGTTCCTGCCATCAGCTATGGGCTTTGTCTGAAATGAATCATACCACGAACACACAGTACAATCCTTGCTTGACCACTGACTGCTATCAAAAGGACACCAAATGTGCTGGCTTTGATGTTCCAATTTTGAAGCATACACGAAGTAAATCCCTGCACCTGATACTTTAAGATTTAAAATTCTCCTGTAACATTTTAAGCACAAACTTGCTGAATGATGTGGTAGACCTTCTTTACTATTAATTCGAAAATACAGATCTATCTCGTCTTGGAAATCAAACCATAGTTTCACACTTTTCTAGGCTCTGATGTCCTTTATGCACTGAGCCTTGCACCGCAAACTCTGCAAAATCTGCCAACCTTTTTCTACTGGGTTTTCTCATTTGTAAATTCATTGCTTAACTGAAAAATGAAGAGAAAGATTATGTTCCAACTTTTTATCATGCATTTGTTTGCATTTACAAAACATTAAACTCATCTGCATTGAGCAGTGATTAAAAAGATGTTCAAGATTAACTCAATTAACATACAAAAGCGTAATAAAGAGACAAAAGTGCCGATCTGCAATAATTCTGCAATACTGAAAATATTTTACAAGAGTATTTTCAACTGAGCATAGAACAAGATCAAGGAAGAGAAGTATTTCATGGCAATGGAACAGTATGGATGCATCACGAGTTTGCGAACTGGAGTTTCTAGAGAAAACATTTATATGAGATCACAAAAGCTATTTCCGTCAACTACTTTTGCACCCTGTTGTAGAGAATTTCTTGCTCAAACAATTGACGCTTATCACTGCAACAGCCAAAGACGTTTAATCCTATTACAGACATTTCGTGAAAATTTCAATCTTATGCCAGTTGACAATATATTATGATATTCTACAGAAAGTTGAAGTACTCACCGATCAATATTTACCTTGAAACAAACATCTACAGATGGAGAAAAAAAATGTACTTTCTTGAAGTAGGGGTTTAGAGGGTCAGCTGTTAACAGAAACAAATCAATCGTGCTGTGAACAAAATTTAATTTTAATCCTGTTTAAGCCAAAAAACAATCGCCCGATGAAGCCCGCTTAGTGTATCAAATTACATTCTTGCCAGCGTGTAGATTGCTACTGTGTAGATGGCAATAAAAGAACAAGTAATCTACCGATCGCTCCTTGCGGGTAGTTCAGACTTCTTGGCCACATTTTCATAGGCTAAAAACAGCCGTGAAGCTTTTCAACCTCCTGGGGATAGTTATTTCGCCAATTGCAAGCAGGAAAATAAACAATTTATAACATAACTGATTACATCCTGTGTACATACATATATCTGGCAGTCTTTTTCTTTGTCACTGCTGAGCAAAACTGCAATGATTATTGGGCCAATATCAAGAGAGATTTAAATATGACCCATAATATAAGTACTAAGCCCTAAAATTTGAGCCTCTCCAAAACCACCATTGGTTGTGGTTGTTGAAGTTCCAAACCACAGCTGACATCTAAAGAAAAAAATAGAGGCAATCGTTCTGGTGGTTGACCTGTGTCATAATCGTTTCGACTGGGAATGGCAGTGCCTCAGTAATATCTGAAATCAGTGATTTAAACTGTTGGCGGTGTAGTTATTTAATATGACATTAAAACTGACTGGTTCTATTTAAATTGGATTGACAGTTGTTGTATGTCCACTTACGTGTATGGAACTTTGAACTGTAACATCGTTTATATAAAGTTACCATGTCAACTTCAGATCTGAGAGGGCAGACGAGAATTGCTGTAACCGAAAGATATGAAAGGAAGAAAAGAGAGGAGGCGGTTATAAAAATAGCACTGTTGGTATTATACTAATACTTATTAACTCACCACTCCCACTCCTCACACACACAGACTCCAGCCAGTCCAAAACATAATAGGCACAGTTTATGTAATTTAAGATATGCAGGTGCTATGTCTCAGACTTCACATCTGTTGCAAGTGTTGTAACTGAAATGATACATCCTTGAGTCATAATAACTGTTATTTTCTGATAATATTATTACAGATAACCAGGAGAGAATACCCTTAAGAAAACATGGAGCAACAGCCAATAGAGCTGGTTTTGAGAGAGGCTACGAAGTCCCAAATGAGATTTCAGTGGGCTCATATACTGATGTGATAGAAGCTGATGGGTCTTCAGTAGAGGACAATGACATTTTGGACACTAACATCGACACCGAGGATGGTAAGGAGGTTTCAGACAAAATTGTTCTTTATCTTGCAATAACAGATGATATTTCTTCAAAACAGAATAAGTTTGTACTGGAAACTGATGATCAACTTGAGGATCTCTAGATGAGGCACACAAATCACAGACTTCTATTTGCAGAACTTCCTGAATTTTTTTTATTAACGGCAAAATAATTTAATTTTATTCGCTTCTTTGATCGCTTTATTATCTCAAGTTATTATTATTATTATTTTATTTAGTTCAACGGTGACTACGCATTAATGCTTTGTATCTCGCCAATTGTGACATGGAGAAGTAAACAATTTATAACAGAACTTGTTATATTCGGTAAGTATACAACCGTTACATTTGGCAGGACTCTGCATTTGTTCTATAAGCCCTTATCCTATATCGTTTGCCCATTCTAAATACATTTCGATATATATGTGCCCTATGTCTATGAAATATAACGCTCAGTTCAAAAGATACCAACAAAATGTAGACGTATGGGACGCAGACTGTTACAGAATTTCCAAATGTAGGTTTACTTATGTTTCCATTAAAAGAAAAAATTCTGAATTTAATAGCCTTGTTTCATCATTGGACCGTTCGGCAGTGATTTTTTAATTGCTTGAAGTAGGGACTTTTTAAGCTTCAACTTCGGATCCGACATGCTGCAATTAGAACAAAAATGTGGTAAAACATTTTACTTTGTACTGCAAAGTCTTGCAGTTTAGAAGTTTTCACAGACACAAAATGCCTGCGTGCACACACACACACACACACTCACAGAAACGTATCCACGTACACAGACATATACACAGACACATACACAGACACCCATACCCACACATATTATATAATTATATCAGTAATTAAATTTTGAAAATTTTCAACATAATGTAAATAAGAAGAATAAATAAACGAATAAATAAATAAACAATGAAATAAATAAACAAATGCATAAATAAATAAGGAAATAATCATTCATAAATGATGAAATCAATGAATAAATAAATAAATACATAAATAATATCATTTTTTCCCAGCATTCTTAAAAAAAACAACAACAAAAACAAAACAACAAAAAAAAACAACCCCCTCCCCCCAAAAACAACAACAACAACAAAAAAAACCCAGGGATATAAAATGCTTACGGGCTAATATGAAAACGTTCCCTAAATAGTTACCATAATATCCGTCTCACATATGTATTCTGTTACGAATATTTTCAATAACTGCTATTGACAAAAATTAATAGACGGATTAATACAGAAGTTGAATTTTCTATAACTGTCTTGGGCGACTTTTTGTGTTGGTTTGTTTGTTTGTTTCTTTTCTTTCTATTTATTTTTATTTTTAAAGAAATATTGAAAAAGAAAGACGAGCAAGAATTTTTTTCTTGGACGTCATTTATTGCAGACATTATGAAGATACATTTCATCGAAATAAGTGCTGGAATGATATAAACACTGCACTAGAGCTGTTCTTTGGTGACACATAAGCACTTTGATTATGTCATCCAATGAATGTGACTGTCGAGTTGGAATTTCGGGTATTGTAACCTGAGTTGGACTTGCAATAATTATGATTTATAGTTATGATAACTTGACAATGCCCGTCCCCCGACCTCCTCCCGATCCGGCATAGAGAATCCAAACCATAACAAGCATAGCTCTAGGTGACATGACTCATTCTCTACTTACAATGACAGATTTGTTCCGATATTATTATTTCAGATAACCAGGACAGATCTTCTGTGGAACACCATGGAGCAACTAATGATCAAATGTGATATGAGACAGGCTATGAAGTTCCAAATATGCCTCTGGCATTTGATGATGATGAGCGGAAAGCTGACACGCCTTCAGTAGAGAATAAAGATGTGGTGGAAACTGACATCAAAGAAGAAGTTGGTAACGAAGTACCAGAAGACCTTGTCGCAAATTCCGCTATTTCAGATGTTACTTCTATAGAACAGGACAAGACTGCACTAGAAACTGACGATCAACTTGGGGATCTTTACGTATCTCCAGATGAGACAGATGCATAAAGGGAACTAGAAGCCAAATACTGGATTTTTTAATTCTTAATTCTTATTTCTTTAATCATTTTTTATAAGTTCTAAAAAGTAGAATTTTATTCGCTTCCTTGGTTGTTTAATTAAGTTTTTTTTTCATGTTTTTGTCTCTTCTTTATTCCCCTTTTCCTGTGATTAAGAACTAAAATTTGACTTATTTACAACTACTTGCCAAACACACACACATACACACACACAAAAGCCATCAATTTGATGTTTCATGTACATTAGTCACTTGTTACAGGAAACATACTAATGGTCAGGTTAGATGAAAGGAAGGTCCGGTTTAAATAAGGTAGATAATTTTTATTATCTAATATGTCATTTAAAAAAAAAGGGGGGGGGGGGGTGTGTGACTAAACTTCTAAAATTAAAGGGAAAGGACTGAAAACTACATGTCAAAAGGAAAAATGAATTCAACTAATTGTACAGTTAATAATCGGAAGAGATTCAAGTTCCTATTAATATAGCACTGACAACAGAAAGTCACAAATATTCCTGCTCATTACAACCTCAGTTAAAGATGATTTCATTGTGATTTAAAGAAATAAGCAGATTATAACATCACTTACTACTGGTACATCCGAAAGCCACGTTTAAATGTTCCTATAAGCCTTCAGCCTAATATCTTTTGCACAGGTTAAAAGCATTTTGATGTTTCCTTAGTATGGCCAAATTCAGATAGGCTCTACTCCTGCAATATTATGGACAATGTCGACAGCCTGCTATCTACCATAATAAAGTTCACCAATATTTTTGGAAATTACATCGGCCCAAGAAAGTTTGTCTCACTTCTTGGCTTGAGCCTGTTACGGTGGGAAGAAAATTTCTGATTAAAACTCTTCTCTATGGAATGACAAACTCATGGCCAGCTGAACCTAGATGCCCTACAAATAATAATAGTGAGTAGTGTTAATAATTACATAGGAAAGAGACTGATTTACTTCCGGTCGAAACCCATGACTTTCGGCTCAGGACGGAAATGAGGCGAAAATCTTGTAAACAATAGCGCTTAGCCTTCATTGTGGTTGTGTTGATGTACTTGATTGTCAATAAGTTATCAGTATTTTATGAAATTATTGTATTCCATCATGACCATGGATTTCAAGGACAAATCTTGTTTAGAGGTATAAGATCATTTACGAGCGAGAGATACATGGTTTTAAGGAGCAGGGACTTGTTGACTTATGCCAAGGTGCTGAGTGTCTGTTCATCGAGCTGGACCCAGATAATATTTTGGAGTGTAAAACTGACACCCTTAGGGCAAAATAGAGAGTACCAGCTGATGGCATTAGCATAAATTAGCCTATTCCTACCCAGTGTGATGTGTCAAATGACTTCAGCCAAATTCCAATATTAAAAGCATTTGATGTCTTGTCTTATCTTGATAAGTTGAGATTGCCAATACCTGAAGTTTGCCTTACTTCTTGGTTATTAGCTTACTTCCGGGGGGGAAATCCGGTCGGGTTTTTCCCGAAATTTTGTGTTCTGCTATTAAGATTGTCATGAATTTTGAGCTGATGGTTAACTATGTTTCTACTACATGCATTTTATTATCCAAGTGCAAAGCCGACACTTTGGTCATTGGAGGAAAAGGGTTACTAGTTTAGAGATTCAAAACTCCTGCTTCTCCTCTGAGTTTGACGAAGAGTGTCCACACAACGTGAAATATCCAATTGCCACATTCTGAGAGCATATGCTGATGTCAACCCGTTCAAAATATTTCATATTTCATAGACGCAACCAATCAAGAATTATCAAATATGAAATTGTCAAATTGTTTCTATTCTCTGTCAACCATCAAGACCTGAACGGCTAAGAGAAACAACAACAACAAAAAAAAAGATATGAATATCGCCATATCATATCCATTTTGTTGTCAAAATTCGTTTTGCAATACAGTTTTATAGCATACATTCTAAGGGAAACTGGAGGAGGTCGCAGGGGGGTGGGGTGGGGGTGGGGGAGGGGGGTATCAGTTGTAAGAACCGGAATGTTATACTTCATTTTGGAACTAGACCGTTTTAACAACCAGAAGTGCGTACAAACACAGATTCACAGATATATATATCTATATACCTATCTCTCTCTCTCCCTCTCTCTCTCACTCTCTCTCTCTCTCTGTAGATATATATTATTTATTTTATTCTTATATATATATATCAAGTTCTTTATTTCCAAAAACACAGATAATAATGTGCTGGTACAATACAAGAGAAGCAACGTACCACTTGGGAAATACATAGGCAATGGACAGACAGAGTAGTTCATGGCAATCATACGACCAGAGCATCGACAAGATGTTGTCTGCACCTTTTTTTCCGTACTCGGAATGTACCAATCATCACACTTATGCTCAAATATTTGGCCAGACATTTTCTCTCATAGCCTGGTAGTCCTAGTTTCTTTAAAATCTGCGGTGGACATTGCCAAGACTCCCGATAATGAGAATTACAATTTCGGCATGATATCCAACATACATACATACATACATACATACAAACATACAAACATACAAACATACATTCATACATACATACATACATACATACATACAAACATACATACAT
>JBCEWB010064264.1:0-30158 GCA_039654565.1 Peronia peronii | reverse complement strand
GATAGATAGATAGATAGATAGATAGATAGATAGATAGATAGATAGATAGATAGATAGATAGATAGATAGACAGATAGTCGAAAGAAAGACAAAGTAAATGAGAAGGACATTCATATGCACAACGGACCAGTTGCTGCACAGCAGAAAAGATGGGTTTATCGAACACAACAAACGATCTTCATGTACATCAAGGAGTCGTCAGTTAATTCTTATGCAGAAAAGCACGGCATGGCAAAGAGGGCTTTTAGTTTTATTTTAATGATGTCACACTGCTCTCACGGCAAATTCTAATGGCTCTGGATCTACATTCCCGACAGAATGGTCTATAAAATTTTAATATTTGCCTCTTTATTCACCTAGGAAATTCGTCTGCTATGCAATAAACCTTTATGCATAGATATTAGGTGCCAGTAATGTTGTGATAAACTCGTGAATTTCCACTGATCATCAATGTCAATGAAAGAAATTTTGAATACGCGATAAGCCATGCGGCGATCGCCTTCTACACTTACACGAATTGATACATACGGAGTGCTATTTAATTTCTGGAAAAAAACATTTTTACACATCTTGATATTTATACCTTTTTAAACTCTTCAGTGTAATTTGATACCGTGTTTGACTCAATGTAGCCATAATTGTTCCAATGCTTCGTTAAGCAAAAAACCAAGGACAACATCATTCAGTACGCCTATCGTCTCTCCGCTGCCCTGCTTCTTTCTCCGATTCATATTTGATCTTTAACCTCCTACTCACCCTTATTGTTCGTTCAACGATTCCTTTCATTAAACAGAAGACATGACTAGAAATCCGGCAGTTATTTCCGATTGTGGCCACCCATGTCCAGCTTCATTGACAGGTTATGTGAACATGACATCCAAACAAGTGCTTTCTGCGTCATAAGAGAGAAGGGAAGAAAGAAAAGATGGACTTGATGACTTAAAAGGAGACAACCCCAAAAGCAATAATTTTCTCTCTCTCTCTCTCACACTCCATCTCTTTCACAATCACCCATTCCCTCACTCATATCCACTTTCTTTTCCTTATTCACTCTCCTCCCTGCATCCTTTTTTTTTCTTTTTTACTTCTCTCTCTTTTTTTCCCTATGACATTGCCGTTTCTCTTTATCTCCCCTTTCTCCTTATCTCTCTTTTTATAATCTCTTGTCCGCTCGTTTTGATCGGTTCAAAATCCTTCCTTTATCTCTCTTTTAGATTGTCATGTGTCCAGTCTGAACAAGTTACTTACTCTTTATCTCTATTTAAATTATTTCCTCCCCTCCTCTCACTTTCTTCTTATGATATTATTCTATTGTGTGATTCGTACGACCCCTTCCTTATGTGAATCTTTCTTCTTCACTTCCTTTTCCACTTTCGACTGTTCTTTTATCGACGGTTTCTCTCTTTATGGTTGGTCCTACTAATGCCTTTTACTTCAGCTTTGTTACTGGAGCCTGGGTTTCATAAGAGCTATCTATCTGTCATTATTTCCATTTGACAGCCTATGACTAACTTGATCTGTGATCCGGCTGTATGTGAACTGATGGGTAGGCAGATTTAGCAGCTGATGAACAGTATCAGCACTTAAAATTTTAACAAAAATAAAAAAAATAATTATGCCGAATCGTATTCATCACACTCTTGAAACTGTGTTGAAGTTTCATATAATGAATATATGTCTTATTATCAAGTGCCGTTTTAGTTCCACTAGTTAACCTTTTTTTAATCGACCAGAGAGCCATAGGCCGATAGGAACATGTCTCCCTTTGTTTATAATATATATAGTAAAGAACTGCAAAACAAACAAAGCAAAACAAAAACTCTGCATGTGAGGCCACAGGAATTCGGTTTGACTTCGCTATCGCTTGACCCAATGAACCTTTCTTAATTATCTCTCCAGTGTCATCATTAATGCTACTTTACCAAACTCTATTTTCATTTTCTCAAATGGCTCAATCTGTCTTGACGTCTGGCTTATCATCAGTTATGGTCTTTGTCACGAACTCTTGAATGTGAGTGGGTGTTAGTGGTGACGTTGTAAGTGGTGATCAGGCGGTGAATGCGGACGAGACACACACAGTAATGGAGAAATAAGAACAAGAATCCTCGCCGTCGAAATGACGCAGAATTTATTACAGGTGCTTGATAACAATACAAACTTCAGGTCTGCTGTCTAACTCCGATGCACACAGCACTCACTGCATTCCACTTTACTTCTCCTCTCTTGCTCTCCGGCCGAGCCTTTATATAAATATACGTTAGCTCGAGCCGAACGCTCTCCCTGTAGAACTATGTCGAATGTACTGGCATTGGTACACGCGACATACTTCATGCACGCAAGGTCTAACTAAACCCGCTGGACCCTTCCCGAATCTCTGCGTGCTAACTACGATCTTCGCTGCACACCATACACTTGCATGGGCCCAGCACACAATTACGATCAACTGAACATCGCTCACAACACACACTCGCGTATACCCGCATGCACGATCATGATTCGTTACAGTCTTCACCGGCCACCGTTTCCTGATTTTCTTGTTGATATTTTGATAGGAAAAGAATGTTAGGACATACCACGGCATTGTTTTTTTCACGTTAGTGGGCATAGGGACATGGTAGTAATTCACCATATTTCTACAAAGCGAAAGTGCATGTTAGAAAACGACAATACCCGGGGTCACGTGTCACCTTGTTGCGTCATATCTTAGAGTGGTGAATCAACAAAACACACAAATAAAGACAAAAGAGGGACAACGCTTTTCATTCGAAATAAAACAACAACAAAACAAAAGCAAAAAACAAACAAACGAACAAACAAAAAACAAAACAAAAAACAAAACAAACGATCAGCACTAAAAACACATTAACAACGATCAAAAAAATGTGAGTTACCGTGAATAATGACAATCTGACATAACGCGCACTGCCATAACACAATTTTAGAATATTTTATGGAAAATCGATGAGAATGTTGAAGATGCAGGAACCTATGGACAAGCAGCTCGGCATCGTCTTAGAACAGAGATGTGCCAAGACAGTGCCTGCTGTGAGAATGGGAAGGACAGAACTAGAATTGGAGAGAGGAGAAGAGGGAAAGAGAATGGTAAGAGAAAAAGGCTGAAGAGGAAAGAAAGAGATATATTTGGAAAAGACAGAAAAGAGGCGAACTCAGAAGGGGGAGAGGAGGTTTGAGTCAGATAAGAAGAAAGAGAGATTGGTGGATGAGACAGCGAGAAAGATCTGAGGAGGTACTGACGGAGGGGCTGACCGACAGCCCGGCGGACGGGCAGACAGACAAACGAACAGACATATGGATGGGTGGATGGATGGATAGATAGATGAATGGATGAATGGATGGATGGATGAATGCATGGCTGATGGATGGATGGATAGATAGATGAATGGATGAATGGATGGATGGATGAATGCATGGCTGTATAGATGTATAGATGGATAAATGAATGAATAGATTGCCAGAGGGAAGAAAGAATGGATAGATGGATGGATAGATGGATGGATGGATGGATGGATGGAGATGGATGGATGGATGGATGGATGGATAGATGGATGGATGGATGGATGGATGGATGGATGGATGGATGGATGGATGGATGGTCTGTGCTTAGAGGAAACATGAGAAGGAAGAGTTAAACAGGCGTATCAGGCTTGAGTGTATGTTTTGTGATTTATTGTTGTAGGGGTAGAGCAAAGAGAGAAAACAGAAAGATTGTAAAGGAGAGGCTTCTGCCTTGAAAAAATGTGCATCATAATAAATGAAGATAGATAGCAGAGATACGTTTTGCTTGCAGGCTTTCTTCCATTAGCTAATAACATCTCACATAAGAAAAAAAAAAGACTCAACCTAAGCGACCATAGTGTTTTTTTTTTTTTATCCTAGACATTGTCAACAAGAAGTGAGGAAACAAAATTTAACGCGACAGAAACTTGTCTTAGAGATAGAATGTTTCTCAACGGCTAAATCTATCAAGGCTCCATTCTGCTTTTATTTATTAAACCAAATGTGTATTTATTATTAGAAGAGAAAAGAGAGCTGAGGCATATTTGCCAGAATCTCGCATCTGTCAACCTGAAGAATACACACGGGACACAGGATCGTAAATACACAATACAAATTGATCAATGTATGTAGTTTGAGACTGGAACATTTCACTGATAATGGAGAGAAATTATGTCCCACTGGTGATCAATACATTCTAACCATGCCAGTTGAAATTCCTTCAACGGCAATGAAATTCCTTCCCATTATTGGGTTCTGCATTTGTTTACAGCCCCAATTTCCTCCCAATTGAAAAAAACAAAAAGCAAAAAACGAATTGCCACCACACACATACCTTTATGTATGTTAGCCACGCAAGATACCCATTATGCAAGAAAATTTTAGAACAGTGTATTTTGTGGAAGTAAACCTATAATGGATGGTAATGTAAATTGTAATCGCTTCATTAGTTATTTAAATATCTTTGCTTTTAGATTACATAGTCATGTGAGCATCTTTACATAGATGTGTTCCGAACCAAAACTTGTTCCCGTCAATGGTAGCATAGCTTTATAAATCCATCTTGTTGCAAAATCGTTGAATTCAGTGTAAAAAAAAAAAAGTCCTGGTTTCTAGCCAGCTAGCTTGCCATGTTAGCCACGTTTTCAAGTCGCTTGGGAACAGTTATTTTGATTTGTCATAGAACTAGGGGACGAAATACGCCTTGGAAATGGATAGGTGGGATCACAGCAGCATACATGTACTAAGTAGGCCAATTAACTTTACATCAGAGAAATTGACCTTATGACAGCCACAACAGCAAAGTACCAACAATGTTGACAACAACTAAATGTGTACCATAGTCTTCACACTGATTAAAAAAAAAAAGGCACCAAGAACAATAACAGATACAACAACATCAATAACATCTACATCAGTTGAATATCAGTTGCTCTTTCATCAATATTTTATCATAGCTTATGTGTGATAGACTAAATACTGCAAGAACATCTGCAGCTTAAAAATCTAACAAGCAATATTCTCACTCGCTATTAGCTTTTCACAGTGTCTACTTCACAGATACTTAATTTTATAAGGTTTACTCATCTTTGTGTACGTCGTTATGGTCATATTATAAATGCTTCGATGAGAAATGTAACACAATGACATTTCTTGAGGGGGGGGGAGGGGGGGGGAGGGACGCCACGATTTTAGGAAATTGATTGATCGGTTGGTGTCTGTAATTACCGCAGTTTCTTTTTATGAATATCTTTGTTACATTGTGACATCGACTGAGTGTTTGAGGTTTTAATGTATGACACCGTTTTGTTCTCCAATGGAACGGTCGGGCTGTATTTTTCGTTAATGTTTCTGAAGTTAATCATGTCCAGCCCACTGTCTCATTTCTGATTACATGAGCATGAGAACGCAAAGTATCCGCACTCATGAACAAAAAATAAATCCAAGACAAATACATAAACATGAGCAAACCATCTGAAAGGGACCTGATGGCGAATTCATTGAACTACTTTTTGACTGTAACGTGGAGTTAAGCTTCGACAACTCACTTTCTTCAATCAACAAGCACATCATTTTATAATGCACGCATCATTTGTTTAATTGAACAATGAAATCTCAGGTGATTCTGTGAGGCTGACAAAAAACATTTATGTCCTTCCTGGATACTGAAAGTTTGAGATAAAAGACAAACTCGTGAAAATGATGATTACGATGTCGATGAGAAAAAAGCAAGAACGCTAACTGGTTGCTTTTTGCATGATTTGAACTCATAGATCATAATATCTGGTCGTCAGAACTCTCGGATAGTCCAATGTGAAAAAGACAGTATGAGGATAGGGAATAGGAATGAGAGGGGGGGGGGGGGGAGAGGGGGGGGGAATAATGGGAGAACGGATCGGAATACTGAATTTGAATTCTTCGCTGTTTTGTTATTTCATATATTTTTATAATTGATGTTCGTATTATTAATCATTTCTTCTTTATATGATATTGATATTCAGAATTTTTCACGATCTGCAGAGATAATGATGATATCCAAGTTAGTTATAATTCTTTTGGTTACTTTTATGGCAAGCATTACACGGGTAACAACGGCATACCTTTTGATAAAACTACTATATTTTTGTTTGTTTGTTTTTGTTTTTTTCATGCAACCCCATAGACACATGATGCCTATTTATTCTGGGGCAGCTATTACCTGATTTATGATTGATAATCGTGTTGTCAGCGAACATACTGTGATCCCTGGTCATTAATCCCCAAAGCGTCGATGGAAATTACAGAGTGTCAGGCTCTCTTTGGTGACATTAATATTAAAGTTTTAAAGAATGACAATTTATACTTTGAGGCGGTAAAAGCTGGGTGTCCTGTAGTAACGCTGCGTGCTGTTTGGAAAGAAATTCCAGTGTAAAAAGTATGATGAGACAGTCTTTGACCAGATCAGCTCCTTGACAATTGAGTTAAATCATTCTCTGGACAACGTTAATTTTTTAATGCAAAGATGGTTTTGTGGCCAACTCACTGATGATACACTCGGCTAGTCATATCGTCATGCCAATTTATTTGCCGGTTTTGGCCACATTGCGTTTCCTATCCACAAGGTAAATGTATGTTTATTTATGAGATAAGACATTCTAAATCTATCCCAATCATTTGGTATAAAATTTGACAATACTATATACTGGTATGATCTTGAAGAAAATCTTTAGTCAAGTAAATTATCCCCAAAATTACATGAATCTCTTATTAATGGAAATTTCCGTCCATAACATTTTTCATTATATATATATATTTCTTTCAGTATAAAGCTCTGCTCACAATCAGAATTCCAAATTTCGTGTCGGTAACCACAGAACTGGTAGAGTAATTTAAATATCTCATACTGATCATCAGACACAATATTCTGATAACTTGTCCCCGAATCCATAGCAGCTTTAATTGAAGTACATTAAATACTCATGAATGTGTTATTTGCATTAGAAGAGATACTGCTGGGATAACACAAATTTATGTAATCTGGTGCACAGGAACATTCATTTCTGGCGAGGAATCTGTGTGTAAAGAAGCACTCCTGCAGTTCCTCTCCCCTTCTCTTTGATGAGCCTTTGCATGGATCATTGCAGCACAGGTGAGAGGCTAATAAACCAAGATACGCCATGCTTTCTGACAAAGCTACGCTGCACAAGTATTAATAAGAAAGGTAAATCTCTGAAAAGAGAAAGAACAATCCATTACATGTCATGTAACCTACAGAGACAAAATATCTACTCATCCATTTTTTGCTTACCCCTAATGGCTCGACTGGCATTGTAAGTTTCTCCTGAAGGCTTTGTTAAATTGATCTGCAGAACGCTTTATTATATTTCTCTTCTGTTTTTGCTTTTAAAAAAATTATTTCTATCTTTTATTCAGTTCTTAATATGTTCCACACTTCTAATTATTACATTGTGTTCTGGAAGTATCTTTTTCCGTAGAGCTAATGCGAAGTCGGCAAATCTAAGGGAGCCTTCCCTCCTCTTTACTGATATGTTATGTTTTTGTCAGTGCTACACTGCACGAAATAGCGAATGCAAAATGAACATCATCAGTGCCAAGTGATTTTTTTTTTTATTGCCGAAAAGTCCTGGCTGAGCAGCCGTAACCTTTCTATCTCCAGTTGTCACCAACATAATCGTGATGTGCTCACAGATGCATTGGCCCTTAGAGATGAGGCTGCGGGCACTTCATCAGTCTTCATTAAAATTTGACACTGGAAAATCAACGCCCCTTGTCCAATTATAGTAAAATGTGCGCGAGGAAGGATGAAAGGAGCTATCTCTTTTTGCCTACCACTTAAACTTCATTAAATCTACGTAGTTCGAGTTTTCAACATGTGAGACACCAGCGCTGTATCCTGTCTAAACCTCATTCTGTACAAGTGTCTGTTCGAGATTGTCTATTGGACTTATTCTTCCTCACAAGTGAGAGCCAGGTGATTATTAAACAGTGCAACCGCGGAATGTCGCCTTTCTTGTGTGATCTGCCAACTTGACGGGTGAAATTTCTTTCGGGAATATAAAATTCGTAAATAAAACAACTTACTGTTACAGATGCTGCATTTATGAAAGGTAGCTAGGGAATATGGAGAAGAATACAAATCAATTCCAGTGGATATTCATTGGATGTTGTTGGCATTTACAGAATCGAGAGATATTAGTTTATGTCTAGACAATCCAATATGTATGTGTACCTTCTCATTTCATAACATGATCTGGTTGAACTACAGCGGGAAAGAAAAGTGGCTGATGAAGCTTATTCTGTCAGGTTTTCTGCAGGTTACTTGAAAATTATACCAACAATGCATTTTGATTTTCGTTTTTTACTGAGTATTTTTTTGACAAGCGTAGACCAGGAGAGGAAGGGTATCGACTGAAGCAAACAATAAAAAATTGATATTGAAAGTAGGAATATTTTCGGTCGCCATTGAAGACGGGTGAATTTGTTGGCAATTCAACCATGCAATAATGTTTGTACCGTGATCTTAACTGTTTCCCTTATCCAATAAACTACAACAGTCTGGAGATGGGGATGCAACTTGCTGTTTTTGTTTTCTTTCTTTCTTTCTTTCTTTCTTTCTTTCTTTCTTTCTTTCTTTCTTTGGGTCTTGCTATTCCCCCTATGTCCCGCACAGAAGTTTGTCCTTACATTATCCTGTGGACCATCATGCTGAACTTATGTTCTTCCATGCAAATTTACACCATAACAATCTGCGCAAGAATATTTATCTCTTTCAACGGATCAGATGGAGGTTCAAAATTGTTTAATCCCCACAACTGTTGGGGCCGTTTGTTGACATAGAATAGCGTTCTCTGTTATTGTCGTCCACTTTGTCATGACTACCACTGATAATTTTTTTAAAATGCTGCCGATGTTCATAAAAATGTTTTTCAATATTAGTATTTTATTACCATAATAATTCCTGATATTTCACGCTACATGTAAAACAATGACTGTATCTAGGAGTGTCTCCAATTGCTCTAAAAGTTACAATATTTCAGCTATACACTGTTCTCACCATCACCATTACTGCAATTTGTATTAGCGCATACCATTGCCTTGAGAACTATTACGACTGATGTTATTGCAAATTAAAAGACAATCATTAGCCATAACATTGCAACTTTACCACCAGGTATAATTAATAATTCTGCTGCTCAAATTTTAATCATATTATATTATCTCAGTTTCGTCCAAGAAGTGTAGTGATTTATATGCAGAGAAATTCGGATATGATATGAACTTGGCAATTTTCCTGTTTTCTGTTACCTTGTAGCATCTGACAGAAGGTCTTTAGAGGATCTGAATTATATTGATTACGCAATGCATGAGTATGCTCCAGCTGTCACATCTCTTAGCCCGAAAGTATTTATAGTAAGTTAATGAAAAGCCAAAATTTCCTGGAACCCTTAAAGAATTAAAACTGCCTGAGAGCGTACTCATGCTTAGCCAGAAGCATCTGTGGGATAGTTGAGAAAGTATAGCCCTGCGGCCGCCATGCGTTTGCCAAGACCAGGAGATAATTGTCAATTAGACACAGCCTAATGGTCGATGATTGCAATTTACAGTCGCGGTCTTCTGTGGCAGAAATGTGTCCAGCATCAGATATTACAGATGAAAACTAAGCTTTGCTCCGCTCGATCGCAGTACTGAAATATATGAGAGTGGTCGAATTTTTTTTTTCTCTCTGCGTACTTTTTTTAATTGCATCCAGGAATGTCTTTGTGAGAGAAAAAAAAGTAATGGGATTCCCAGAGTAAGTTTGCTTTTTAATAAAGTTGGGTTAATTTAACCCTCATAATTATTTGGATTGTTTTGTCCATTCAGAATTAGTTGGGGGGGGGGGGGGGGAATAAGAAGAAAAACAAAACAAAACAAACAAACAAAAACATAAATAAAAATGTGGGCGATATTTTGCCATGGAAACAGCGGCATACTTTATTCTTAGCTTTGAGAATCATGCTTGTTTCCAAAAGCAGATAAAGGCAGCGAATCCTCAGCAGATTTGTTTCAAATTTGATGCACATGTTTTCCCTTCAATCCTAGCAATAGTATGCACTGATTCATTTATTTCCGTGCAGCTTTATTCCACAGCTCTTTAAAAATACATTATGCATTAAAAATACATTTTCTACAAATAAACTGAAGAACTGCGAAGTGTGAAACAAACTAAGAACTGGCCATTAAAATAATAAAAGTGTTGGAAGCATAATATTATATGGAAGGGTCAGAATGTTTCTAGACGGGCATCTTCATTTTAAAAAAAACTAATCGGTACAACAATAATAATATAACAATAATAATAATATTATTAATCATATTAATAGTAACAATTGCAATGATCGGAATGTTTGTACACTGGCATCATCATTTTTGTTACTAGTCTGTACAGCAAGAATAATAATAATAATGATAATAATAATAATAATAATTTCGCCGAGAAAGCATCCCAATTTTAAACGATTTTGATTAACACAAACAATATTTTGTCTATAAATGTAACCCTTTGCCGAAAACAAAGAACTAGATTTACATGGGAAAACAGTGGATATAAAAATTACCAGTGGTAAATAATATTTACGCATAGCTGAACTTCTTGAAATGCAGGTATTCTTAAATTTGATATTTTTAAACTAAAACTCAGTTTGAGTCCATATCTCCCTTCCCTCTCCCTTTTAAAATATTTCGTTAATTAGATGTGTCTAACATGAACTGAATTATTCAAACAGAAGATAGCAAACTGGTTTATCTGAACACACACTCACATCTAGCAAGCTTAAATATAACTCAGGTTGATGAGTGGCTGTCTCGATCAAACCTGGGAGCAGAGCTCTGAGGCCCTCGGCAATAACATCGACGTTGCGTGAAGAATTGAAGGATTGAAGTTGGCGGAAGATGACTGGTGTCGAACTGCCTTCTGGTTCCATCTAGAAGTTCCTACAGTATCTCCGTTGGCCTGGTCGTCTCCTTTGCCGTGCCCCAGATTCCAGTGTCATGTTCTTTCTTCTCTTCACTGGCTGAGATTGGCATTGTCAAGAGCTTTCGTCACTGGCTGGTGTACTGTTTTGATGTCCTTTCCGTCTGCTTTTTATCTCGCCTTCACTCTATTTTTCCTCCACAGGTCCCCACATCCAATGTAAATACGGGCATTTCGTTTTAAGCCTCATCACGGAAAGATCTCGCCTTAGGCCCTTCCTATAGCACAGTTTCGATATTGTGCTGCCCTCTCTCTTCTTTCGGTTTAAAACTTATTTATGTTCTATTCTCACATTCTTCATTCTTCAGCACTCCATCATGCACAGGCCCGCATGAATATGTTGTTAATGTATTCGATATCAAGCGTTGTTACACAATGTGACTTCAAAGTATCAGCCCTTACGGAGCATGAGTGCAGTTGTACACGAATATATTTTGAATTATTGCCATTAATAAGCGATCATGAAAACAAAAACTTCCTTTATAGGCAAATAAAAAACTAATCATATTATATTTTGTTTGGTTGAATAGTTTCTCTTGAAGCTCGGACTAGTCTTTTCGACCATTTTCGCTGTCAAAAATAGGTTTAAATATTGCAGCTCTCGTGTATCAGTTATTCTTTGTTTTGTTTTTTACGTTTTTGTTTGTTTGTTTTTAAAAAAAAATTTAGTTCCGTAAATGACAGTGACAAAGCTGGAAACGAAACCACTCAAAGGAACAGATCAATTTCAGATATCATTCCACATGGCTACGAAATGTAATAACATAACGGTTTTCTCCTTTGCCTCTAAAGTTCGATCATTGACGCAACTGCAGATTATATGAAACATTCAGACTTTGACCACTCCACTGACCATAACAATGACACTAATATTGGATGTAATACAAAATGAGCAAAGTGTCTGAACATCGAAACGAGTACTAATCATAATTCCCGCTGTACTTCATTGAAATATTTATCGAGGAGATGGAAGAATAAATATCTGCAAATGTTACCAAAAAGCAATTAAAAAAAAGAACTTGACATCAGGAAAAGACATAGCAGAACATCTCCAGCAGATACCTTTTTTTGTGATACGTGGGAACAACAATTGAGCCATCACTGGAATATAATGATTAAGACATCGCCAATACAATTACGGTTCATTCCAGGAAAAGAATGTCCGTGTCTTACGGAATTTCGTTGAAACAGTATCGATATAACAGGTATTCAGTTGGCCATGTGTACGCTTGCAAGTGCCAAAGCCCTAGGATGTTTCCGCTGCTCTATCTTTGACTCATAAGGTTACTATTGCCCCTCCTGGATTCGTATTGCTCACTGCCTCATGGCATTCTGGGCACTCGTGGACAGATAACCTGGTGTCGTCCCTCGCCCTCCCTCGTCTCTATTTGCAAGATGTCGGTTTATTTTTGTGTGTGTTGTTTTCTTTCATGATTCACGATGTATGTCTACTTAATTATGTAGGTCGGCGTACCCATATTTGAAGTTTTTATCAACAAATGCTGTGCTTCATTAGTCTTAATTTGGCTTAGGCCATGTTTTGGTGCACGGTGCATATGAGTTTAATTTTTTTAGGCAAATATCATTTGTTTGAAAACATCTTTATGTCTCATCCACCATTTCACCCTTTCTTCATATCTTCTTTTTCTCCCTCCCCATTCCCTCTCCCTCTTCCTTTCTCCTCTTCTGTTCTCCACTCTTGTTATGCAGTATGCAAACCAGGCTTGCTCTTTATCTGTCCGCCTCTCTCTTGTTAAAACTGTTTTTTTTTTCTTTCTAGCATTCTCTGTTATCAACATTTTTTTTGTGTGTGTCTAATGAGCCACGCAGGCACAAAGCAGGGAAGGAGGGCTTTGATGTTTTAACCTAGCGTTCTTTTCCTCAGTTTATGAAAGAAAAATGTTTTGGCGCCCTGGATACATCGGAGAGCACCAAGAAAAGCATGTCTTGTCAAAAGTTTCTAGACCACCAAAAAAAAAAAAAAAAAATTGCATTTGTAAGTTATCTACTTTTGATCAGATAACATTTAAAATGTTTCCTTGTCCAACAAAGTGTTGTTATGATAGAGCAGTGGTTACGGTTATGGTTTTGTTAAGCTTTTCAACCTCCTGCCGTGGGTGGTTATCTCAGCTCAGTGACTTTTAAAGTCAATTTAAATGTAGTCAACAACCATGATTTCCCTTAATCTCATAGTTTTTCATTTATACTTTATACACTATACTTATAATTCCTCTCAAAACGAACACGCATTGAATTCATTGCCTCTTACTGCCTTTGGATTTAAACCCATCTCTAGGACATAACTAAATGTCTGTGCCATTCATTGTTGTACACATACTTTTGTACAATTAATGTGCTTTGATAACGGTATACATAAATTTTCTGCATGGCAGTCTTTGTCAATAACTCTTTATAAATCCGTAAGCCCAAGATATGAATACCAAATATTATTTGTGATATTCAAAGCACCAGACTTCAGTTGAACTTAATATCCAATGAATTCAGTTTAGGGATCATTATTGCACCGACTTCTTGATATCATGTGTTTGTACTGCATTGCTTCTTGTTCCACACGTTGTCAATCAACGTGTTGATTTGGATAATCAATTTGGGAGTTGGATAATAGGGTACATTACGCATTTTTTTGATTTCTTCCGTGTTCTGTCTCCACTCCTCCCGACTCCTCCTCCCCACCCTTTCATTTTCCCTCTCTTCACCTTCCCCATTATTGTGTGTCATTTCATCTCTCTAGTCTCTCTTTCTCTTCCCGTCTCTTCTCTAGCTTTGCTCTTTCTCCTCTCTCTCACTCGTTTGACTTTCCCGTCCTCCAAATTACTGCAATCCTCACCTCCCGTTGCTCACACCCTTCTTTCACAGGTTATTTATTTTTCACGATTGTGCCCCGGGCGGATCAATTCTCTTTGATTGGCTGAGGTCAAAGGTTAATGGAGCAACACGACACGAGCACCAGCTGTCAGGGGCTTTCCTCTGGAGCACTGAGTATTAGTGACACAATCAGAACTAAATGAAGGGCCATTGGAGCAAAGGGGGGAGGGGGGGAAGAGGTGCTAAAAGGAGGAAGAGATAGAAGGTGGAAACGATGGAAGGAGAGATAGAGAGGACAGATGTAAAGCGAGAGGAATGGAGGGAGAAAGAGATTGAGGAAGAGGAGATGGGGAGAGAGTCTGATGGAGGGAGAGGTGGGAGGGGTTGAGAGAAGAAGATGTGTGATAGAAGGAGGGAGCGGTATATATATAGAGAGAGAGAGATGGAACGGAGGGATGGAAAGGTATAGAGAGGGAGATGTAAGATGGACGCTGATGTAGAGAGACAATGGACAATGACGATGTAACATAGGGAGAAGGGGACTGGGGACAAAAACAGAAACATATGATAATATAGCACAGGAGATAAGAAAGTGGGAGATAAGAAAGTGGGACTAAAATGAACGAGCTGGAAAGAAAGGGAGAGAAAGTGCAGAATAAGCGACACAAAAAGAGTTGGGGATATGAGAAACTGAACCACAGAATGTTGTGTGTGTGCGTATATGACAATATTACCAGAGGATAGAGCAAACGAGAGTACGAAAAAAAAGGATAAGGAATTAAATTGCCCGATCGACCCGAACTTTTATTACTTGTCATGGGCAAACAGAATGAATCGCTTTATCTTTATTTTTAATTGCAGTCAAAAAGCCTCGCAAATGAGACAGGGAAATTCCAACAGTCCAAGTTTTAATTACCCAGAGACAACACAGTTATGAACACACACACACACACACACACACACACACACACACACACACACACACACACACACAACGAGAGAGAAAGAGAGGTAAAGAGATAGAGAGCGCTTACATTAAAAAGACCGAAATGAAACAGAAATATACGTGAGAATAGACCATACGTTCATATCGACAGACACTTAGTGAGACACACTTGAATGAACCTACACGGTTAAACATCTACACACTTAACAAACACTTTGTGCACAGTGACATCAACTAACAGTCACACTGAGTAGCCTAGATGTGATGGAATAGCTTGATGAACGCTGTTCTACTCGTTGGAATGTCTGTGTGCAGTATATCCAGCATACATTCCACCGCTCTGCGGATACTTTGACAAAATGCCTTTTCAATCACAATTAATTTAATTATTTCTCCACTCATTTCAAACATAAGTTTCCATGACGAAAAAGACACAGTCTAGTCTGTGACTTCATTCTCTAAGAACTGCATTTTGTTTACTGGCTCTGCTCTCCTCTGGCAGAACACCTAGGTTATACTAGGCTTTTGTCAGATTCGAACCCGATGAACTAACGCATCTTTTATTCTTGGTCCCATATCTGTATCTTGAAAAATAAGGGTGTTATTAACTTTTTTGTTCATGTCTTATGTATGAAATAACAGATTGCATTTTTTTTCTCCCTCTGTATATGTGTGTGTGTGTTCTCCTATAACATTTGATTTTCTGCGTATGCGACGTTTTATCAGAGGAAAACAGAATTATTGCAAGAGAGACCGCAAAGTAATTCTCAATTTTCTAGAAATAGGGTTTCCAAACAATATTGCCTTTATACGTTAAGCCGTGAGTCTGAGGGATGGAATCTAGAGGTATGACACTCTTTTGCGAGGAGTGCGAAGCTATGTCTCATTTTGACAGATCCTGCGAAAATATCAGTCGCTCTGGCAGCATATTTACCTGACAGCCGTGTCTCGATTTCACGGACGGATTGTTTACCTACATACATGTTAATTATACCCCTAAACCTCACAGCAAGTGTTCTATACAGACGGATGTAGACCAGTCTTAGTGAACACTTATAGTATTGAGAGGCATCTGAAGTGGGAGCACTTCACATAGTACATGGATATCGCTATCAGCTTTTAAAACAACAGTGATCACAGCAATGAAAAAAAACTACTATTATTACTACTACTATACTGCTGTTACTACTCCTGCAACAACCTTTAAATCTGCTATTTCTCCTTATATAATAAGTATGATGATGATGATGATGTTAATCAAAAGGTTCCAAAATCTGGCGATTACCATCACATTAGTCATTTTTTAAAAATCATATCGAGTTCTACAGATTGTTGTTTGTCTCTTCCGGTGTACGAAGTTAGTTGCCGATAGACGTCCGTCAAAAATTTTAAGATATTTGTACAAAATGGTAATGATAATAAAAACAACAGAATATTTTCTTGCCATGGATATAAATAGTTTATGAAATGGACAAATTTCATTGAAATGGAAATAGCTCTTGAGGAGCAGCCTCTTTTTCTTGGCCTCCATGATGAACTATTGGTATCCTCCAGTTCAGCTTATGATCTATAACTACTGTGAGCGGTTACCCAGTCAGCCCGGATGTTGCCAGGATGACAGATTGTATTAGGAAAATAATCAGTGAATGATAAGATAAATCCAGGTTCTTATAATTGTCCTTTGCGCACTGAACACTCTGGCGTGGGAAGATTAATGATTCTCATATCGGAGCAAGTAGAAAAAGCAAAAACGTTCAGACAGTCTACTTTTCGTTTTATATGACGACATTGCGTCAAAATTAGCCGAATGAATCATTGACCAAGAATCACTATCTGTTTCTGTGCACAACATGGAAAACAATTAGCCTCATTGACCTTTCAATGTTTTTTTGTTTTTTCTTATATCATGACATTAAAGTATTTTTTTTTCATTATTATTATTTTGTTGTTGTTGTTGTTGTTACTTTTCAGCGCTCTGAGCGAATTCAGTGAAAATGACAAGCCAGAGAGCGAAGCAAAAGACAGAGAAAGTTAGAGGGGGCAAAATAGTACGTTGATATGCACAAACACACACACAATCATAAAGATACCAACAAATGTAGAGATGTTAAGCCTGGCAGGACATAATCAGATTTTCTCGTAAATAAAGAAGATCTTGCAGTGATCAAAACGATTTGCTCGTCTTCGTCTGAGAATTTGGTGTCGTTTTTTTCCCCCACACTTTCTCAGCTCGGCATTGACAAGAGCTAGCCAACCATCCAGACCCACAAGTAGATGCAGACAAACAGAAGTCAGACAACCAGACAGATAGACATACAGAAAGGCAGACAGTCATACAGACAGACAGAAAAACGGTCAGAAAGATAGCCTGACAGTCAGCCAGACACATAGACGGACAGGCAGAGAGCCAGCCAGCCAGATAGGCAGACTGTACGACAGACTGAAAAACAGGCAGGCATACAGGCAACACCAGAAACAGACAGGAAAGCAGACAAACAAAATAAAGGAGGAAAAGGAAAGAGGCAATCAGTAAGGCAGGCAGATTAGCACGTAGAAAAATATTTCTGCTAAACATTCTTAGATGATTAAAGAAAAAATAACTCAGTATGATTGTTGTTGGCACAACAGTAATTCTATCTCATCACAAGTGACATTTGGCATTCTGAAAACGGCCAGTTATATCATTGCACTTCTAGGTGCACAAAACTGAAATGTCAGTGCTTCAAATGGCCTGTAGATGGGAAATACTGGATTGTTACAACGCAATTTCGGATTCAGGGACCTTTCGATAGATGAAGATTGCAAATGCGTAACATAATACGTGGATTTTCTTTTTTTTATTGTTTTTGACTATGTCCCCTGAAATAGTTCTAAGGCTAAGTTTGTGCTGCCCAATCCTTTGTTGTCCCAGAAAAGGATCTAAATACAAAATTAGTAAATATATGTTCATTATCCAGTTCTACTTATACCAAAACACAGGAGTTGTAATTTTGTTTTAAAAGTTTTCTTAAAACTTAAAACTGATCATATAGTAATGTTTGCATTTCCACACATTATATTCACAGACACTGAGATTTTTTTTGCATTATTGCACTGTGACTGGTCTGTCATATACAACAGCAAAGTAATACGGCTGTGCTCTGTGGGGATGAAATCACCTAACTATTACTATTTCTTTTTCTGCGGAATAATAGACAATGAATACTGCAATGCACTGAACTGATAAGCCAGCTTTGTTGTATTACATTTTACACGGTGGAGACAAATAGATATTAATAGAGGGTATGAATGGAATTATAATAATATGCTATTGGTACATTATGACAAGACAGAAGTGGTGATGACAGATAAGCAGAAAAATGGAACAGAAAGGATGATGAAAGGGGCATCCCGCGGATATAACAGTACAAATAATACCAACAGATTCAACAGAGAGATTAGAAAGAATACCACTGATATGAGAATGCAGTAATGCGTAAAATCCGAGATGACAAAGCGGTAATTTTACACAATTACAGCATCAAGGCATCATAGTTCGAAAAGGAGTGGCTTGATAGTAACTGCGATAACCGCAGTAGCAATAATATGATCTTTGTCATTGTGAATCATTTCCAGTTGTATCAACCCCCCCCCCCCCCAATAATTGTAATTTGTTATTCTGTATGTTATACAAATACGCCATCTCTGAGTTGGCAAAAAAAGACCAAAACACTTACACTTAATTTTTTTGGCGTTACTTAATATGCAGTATATAATTATCGCAAAGAAAAAAAAAGTTTTGTGTCTGAGTGTGTATCTTGAACACCTTTATGCCTCTTTATACATATTAACATAATGATAATTATATCCAGGAAAAGAAAATTGAGCTCACTCGGTGCAATGTTGCCATGGTGTGAGGTGATCGAGCTTCCTTCTCCGGGGGACTGACGAGGAAAAAATGGGTCGTTCCCTTGACATGATGGTGAACGTAATGCTTTGCTGTAGCAAAGCGGGAAAGAAGGTCTAACTTTGACAGCTCTCACATGGTCATGGCTTGCTGGGTAATTGTCTCTGCTCATGCAGCCAATAAAAGCTTACAAAAGGGAGTTATAAAAGTGAAGTAATGAAAGTGGCAGTGAAAACATTGTGCCTTCTGCAGGTCTTTCGTAGTCTGTTCACTTATTGTCCATTTATTTTATATCCGAACCACAAAATGGTGGCCATAACAACGTTAAATGAGATTGGAATGCTGAACGCGATGTTCCTGTGTTACGATTGCCACTATATTATCAATCATGATGTCTTAAAACTGTTCTGAAATTACCCCACAGATTTTTTATCCAGTTTGTTGTTATTAATAGCTTGATAGGCCTATTATTGGTATCTAAAGGAATCTGGTTAATGTTATTTATTATTGCTAATGAAGGCGACATGGAACTTAATTACAATTTGTAATTAGAGTCATCATTTAACCGCAGGCCACAGCTGTTTCCAAGATTCTGTCATCCTCTGTCCTCACAATTGCAAGTCGAAGTGTCTCAATGTTTCTCGCAAGTCTCGTTAGGCACTATTCTTCTGCGCCAAAAGCGATACACACCAGTGAGATCTTTGACAGAACATTAACTGCTCTCTTCAGTATTCTGCCAAACAATGATTAAGAACTGAAACCCCATTTCAATCGCCCAAACAAATTATCTTTAGACCTTTCTCTTCACTCTTTTGTAACAACATTTATTGTGATAGTGATGTCCACTAATAATACTTACGATTATGACTGCTATGCATATCCAGCGTGAATAAACGCCATACAAGACTTTAAAAGTTCCTTCAACATAATTATACATTGCCATAATATGGCAAGAGCTCAGAATGTGATACAAGCAAGCACGACTACAGAATTTTCGAACATTTGGGTTTATAGAATGCGATCACATACTTTAAAAGTAAAAAATAAGTATGAATCATTGCTGTTATCGCTCATTTGCCTGACCACAGAAGTCCGACTGCTGTACTGGGTCTTTCCTGAATTTACATTGAGGCCCTTCAAGTGCTGCAATTAGATGAGAAGCGTGGTGATACTCGTCTGTGGCTCAGTTATTAAATTTGCAAGGTGCACTCTTTGAACTGTTTTTTTTTACCTTATATATCAACATCTCATCCTAGTTTAATTAAGAAACCTCGGATCGTTGTGCATGCCCCCCTCCCCCCAATCTTTAATTCCCCCCCCCTCCCCTTCCGTCAAACATTAAGAAAACTTGCAAGGAGAAGTGATGAATGGAGAGAATCCGCCTCTGTTGTCTCAGGCTGAGCGTTAGATAAATATTTGTCTTTCGCATATAGCTGCGTGTGAACAAAACAATATCTGATCGATTTGGCCAGGAACATTTTTTGTGAATTCTTACATGTTCCTAACCCAGAAAATGATGCCTCTTGTCAGCTTTCAACTCCTCCTCTGTTTTTGTTTCCTTTTCTTCTCATCCCACCACTGTTTTGTCTTGATTTTCGAGTGAAAAGAGGAAAAGAAAGAAAGTGTAACAAATTCCGAAGAAGGAGTACTGACTACGGCGGGACGATAGAATATGATACAGGCGCTACTCCCAGTCTTGTGTTCGTTATGTAGACCTTGGTTCTAAATTATTGGAAGATAGCTCTGTTCGATTTTTTCCTACATTTTTCTCCATAATAGTAGAACCAATGGACAGGACTCTGGAATCTTGTTTAACATCCCCCATAAGACCACATGATTTCATAAATAGCACGCCCGATTTGAAAAACTATTATTTCCTGACAGATTTCTTGCCTGTATCAATGTTTCTCTTTCTCTCTCTCTCTCTCTCTCGCCTCTTTACGTCAATCCCCGCTACATTCACTAGATTACTAATTACATCCATTCCTCCTCGCACAGCCCCTATCTGCTCTCTCCAAGAGCAGACAGGGTCCAGGGTTGCTGTGAAATCTGAGGCACAATTTATCCCCAGTCCCATAAAACATGAAATCAAACACGACCACAATATTACAGAAGGCCATAGGAGAATGCCCAAATTGCCGGCCATAATCTGGCCTTGTACGCTATAGTGTACATCAGCTTACTTAAATGTTAAGCAGCTGTGGCAGTTTTAGCAAGACTACGGAATATTGATCAACCCTTTCAGTCCGCTACATCTTACAACAGATAAAACCAGTGTATTTGCAGAACCACAACATTTCCCTAATGTCGGTTTTTCTACAGTTCTCCCATATTTCCTTACGTTGAAAATAATTATCTTCAGCAATAAGCTAAAAGAAAAACTTCTCGACGACTCATTTTATCGTCTTCTCATAGAAATTGGAATGTAGCAGATTTTGGTCAAAATGAACGCTCTCCCTAGAAACTAAAATTTATGATATTTATGTATTGTTCTTGTCTTTGTTTTGTTATGTTTTTGTTCCATGCATTCATCTGACTGAATTTGTGAAAGTCGTGCATAATCAACAAGATCGGAATATTGTCTCTAAGGCTATGTTGAGTTCTGATTGTATATTGTGCGTGAAGTCCGTTGTTGCAATGTTTCTTTCTGAAAAGTAGGACGGATCATAGGCTAGACAGAGTGCTAGGACTTGGCTTGTTTTCGGAAAATCGCCTGTAATGTATACAGAAAGATCTATAGTGTTGCGCCTGGTTTAAAGACAGGCAAAGCAAGTATCGGAAATTCTTGATCCACTAATTCGTAAGCAATTTTTGAAATATCGTGTTTCCCATGGATCCAACATTCTAATGGAATTTAACAGTGTTTCCAAATCACAGAAGCAGTCATATCCCTTCTCATCGCTAACCGGACTGCATCCTATTTATATAGGACATCGTGATAGAGATAGAATGTGCAAGCTCAGTCGAGAGTCAGAAAAATATTATTTCCCTAGTTTACAAAGAGCTGAGGCCCTCATGAGAAATGGGCAACGATTCCATGAGATAGCATCGTTCTTGAAATTTAAAATATTGGTCCATTTCCGGGATTTTGGACTTGGTAATTGGTTAATTTCTACATATTCGGATGTAAAAATCAATAGAAAAATAATTTTGAATGTCTCTCTCCATCATGGCATCATTCACCCACTCAACTGTAAGATTGATAAAGCGGACACAAAACTGTCCTATCTACAATTTTTGAAATCCCAGAAGAGAAAATTCATTGTTATGGGAAGAGAAATATAGATTTAATAAATACGCAAGTAATGTTCCACAACAACTCTCTCTCTCTCTCTCTCTCTTTTTTTTTATTAATGCACTTGACGTTATTTTCGGAGAATAACAATGAAATGGCCGCCCCCAGAAAATGAACCAATTTTCTGCCCAAAAATATGACAATAGAAAGGAAAGGCCGAAATACATTTTTATCCACCTTTATCTTTCTCCCTGAAGAATTTTTTTCTTCACCAGCTTTAGATATTCGATATAATATGCAGACTGAAAAAACCTATTATACAAAACATATTTTTTTTTTCAGATACAAGGTCTTGTTCATGTATCTAAGCTATTTCACGGGAATACTCATACATACACATGATTTGGCCCTTTAGGGTTCAGAGACGCCGACTTACAAATTCAATGGAGTGGCACTGGCAAGGATCTACGTGGATTACACATCAAGCACAGCTTTGAATTTCAGAATATTTTCCCCCTAATGTGATGATGAATATTACAGTTAGAGAGTTGATCTTTTAAAATATCGACTTTGTTTAGTCTCAAACATTCATTCAATAACATAATGTCTCCAGCCAGTAAATGGTTTTATTTATTTATTTATTTATCTATTTATTTAGTATGCATGAAATACATGATTTCCCTCACACTTTCTCCGTGATGACAATTTTAGCATGGATCAGCAGGATGCGGCTCCACAGAGTTTTGTTGAAACCTGGGATGTAATTGGTCAAATCGAGAGAAACAAGAGATGAGTGGAGAAGCATGGATTCAGGACGGGGGAAAGTGTGGTTTACCAGGGTTCAGGCTAGAGAATGTTGTAAGAATTTTCAGACATGAAATTTTCCGGCGTTCACGAGACAGAAAGTTGGAAATCAAGCAGAATTGTAAAAATTCATGAAAATGCTTGGAAGGGGCGGGGGGAGGGAGCGGGAGGAGAGAAACATGAAATATAGGAAGGTTCACGATAGAGAAAGTTGAGAGGACCGCAATTATCCGAGAATTCATGATACCTTCACGATGCTATGAGGACTTTGGAATATGAAATACAACAGATGTTTCGGGAAAGAGAATGTTGGAAGGACTTTTAAATGTGAAATATACGAGGATTCATCTTATTGATTGTAGGGAGCACCTTCAAACATGGAATATTGTGAAGGTTTAGGGCAGAGAAAGTTGGGAAGGCGATACATCTCTGACAATTCATAATACAACATGAAATATAAAAGAATTCACATGAGAACGTTCAGATAAGAGAATATTGAGAAGATTTTCAAACATGAAATATACAAGGATTCAGTAAATAGAATATTGGGACGACTTTCAGAGAAAAAATATCCGAGGATTCGCGATAATGTTGAGAGGGCGACAAACGTGAGATATGGCGAGAGTTCTGTACAGAGAATGTCGAAGGAAACCAAACATGAGAAATGGCTCGGAAAAATGACATAAATGTATTCTGTGCTCAGCTTATGGGCGTAGCTTGCCGTACGAGCGTTCATCAGTTCATAAACAGGCACGCTGTGAGCACAAAATGCCAATGTGATATGGCAGTTAAGAGATACTCTGGCATTTAACACTGCGTTAATGGCCGTTCTTATTTTCTCCTGTTATTCACCATTAGATGAACGTCCATCCAAATAGGAATTTAAATTAAACAAGAAAATGTTGTGTATGCTTGAAGAGTGGAAATCTCTCTCTTGTTTGTCGGCATTTGTTTCTATTCATGTATTCATAATCATGTTTGTATTAATGTATATATATATATATATATTCAGTTTTTGTCGATATCAAAGTGTACATCACAGAACTTGGCAATTTTGCACTTGGCAATTTTAGCGTTTAGGCAATTTATTCGAAACGAAGCAATTTGGCAATTCAATCCTGGAGCATCGAAGTGACCAGTTTAGTTTTAGCTCTTTAAGGTCTATATCCAACCAATACTATTTCAGTGGCCTCATTTGTAGCGTGAAGGCTAGCGGCTGTTCAGCGATTGCGTTTGTTAAATTAAGAGTATATCTCATTGAGAACAAGGTCTGTTGACATCTCCTTAAAGCAAACATACAGACACTTAAAAAGATTTCAGGGAATATGTAAGAAGTAAACGGATCAGTATGCCGCTCAGAATTAAGCAATTGTACCATGAGCCAGTTTTTATTCCTGTAGAAAAATGTGAGCATTCAGTTGGTTTACTTCAAATGACTTTTTCTGTCCAAACTTACTATTGGATGCTGTTGTTTTTTCTTTTTTGTGTGAAACAAAACATCTCTGGAATACACTTGAATTAGGGGACTGCGTGTTATAAAATTACGGGAAATAATATCTGTATGATTACTTATGTAATGCACAACATTACTTACGTTTTCTTAATCTGGCATTGATTTGCTGAAACATATTTCAGATTAGCATACGACGCGTACATACCCACAACTGTGCTAAATCACGCCCATTTACCCAAGCAGTTGTGCAACAGACCTACACTCATATACTCATTGAAATCTGTTTAGAAACAACTTTATCGTCCAGTTTCTTTACCTAGAATGATTGCACTGTGACTTAGCTGTGTCACTCTTGCTACCATAAACTGTTGATATTCTGTGTAGGGTTCTTCCCGCTAAGATATTTTGATTTTCATCACGAGTTCCTCTTCTCGTGTTTTTTTTTTCCGCTATGGACCATATTTCTCTTATCTGCTATCAATTTGTCCATTGTCTTTCTCATGTTTATCAATTATTGTCCATCTTTGGGAATATACACCAAATAGTGCCCAGGTGGACTGAAACTCTATGGAACCTGGTGAAACTCAATATAATACAGAATGACTAGAGAAGTGCGTTGATGTTTGTCTCATGATGCCTGTTATTCTCAATGATTCATCAGAATTGGCAGATTCAGAGATCTACTATGGTAATAACAAAAACAAAATATTTTATCTTTTACATTAATGTTCAATTCTATTCCTGTTTCAAGTTAACACATGAGTTATTATATCCTGTGTAGCTGAGCATGGCATCAAATATTTGTAATTCGTTTCGGTAAAATTAATGCTAATTCTGTAAACACCGTTTCTAATTTGTGTTTCTTTCTTTTTAATTTCAGATATTTTGCTTCTACAACAAAGCCAGGGCTGCGCAGTGTAACATCTGTTTTGTTCAAACAAGGGATTGTGCGGCAAAACATATGTGTGAAAGCGCATGCGTAAAAATGCAGCATAGCAAAGACAGGTATTCGTCATTTGGGCATGATTCCAGACAAAAAATGCATTGCAGAAAAACTCACAATCAGAGGGGCCCAATTAGTGGAGCAGTTATGCATTTACTTTCAACACGTGCACTGCTTTTTCCGTTATTAGCTATGACCCCAGTATTTAACCTCTCCGGGCGTAAAATTCGTTCGACAAAGGTAATGGACTTTTTATAACAGATCTGTGCAGGATTGTGTATAGATTTAATTAACATGAACAACTTGCGCTTTGTTATGAAGCTGATCTGTGGTATCCATCTAATATTCTCTGCATGAGACAGAATTTGTTGTATGAAGCCAGAGACACAAATTAGGCAACATTGTGCGGTTGAAAGAAAGGGCGAAAATCAACTGGCGACGGGCTGTCCTGGCGATGGTATATTTATTATGATCTTCAGTTTTTAGCCATAAGGACACACGATTTTGGCTTTGAATCGTTTTTTATCAAGCAATAAAAATACATTATTCTGTGTGAGCAGAGGCACTCGGGATAAAGGCTTTGTTATATCTAAATGATTGAAATCAGTGGTGAGTAAGAGGAGTTGGTGACAATGTGACCAATGAGATTGGAAGTGTCAATCGGTGCGAACCACCTGTCGAAAATCCTTGGCACTGTTTACTATCGAGGGTTTGTGTCCATGAGAATTGTCAGGGATATCAATTGTACAGTTCAAGTGACTTTCTATACAGTTACAGCGTGCTTTAAAACTGTCGATTCAATATTATAAAGCATATTTCAAGATCTTAGCTATAAAGTGACCAGAAGTAGAAATGCCATTTATGTAGTTCATCCATTAGTCTAGGAATGTTAATGTTTTTCCCTATTTACGATATTACATCAGTGATGCCAGAGCTTCGTTGTTCGGGGGTATTTGACTTTGCCATGCCTTAAACAAAACAGAAATTAACTTCTGTGCAAAGGATAGCTTAAGTGCTCTTTCGTTTGATATGCAAGAGGCACTTTGGAGGGAGATGTGGGAAGATACGCGATAGTTTTTTACTGTGCGGTTTCCGTTCTCATCTATTCTATGTTGGTTGGCACATTCTCCCCTTCTTCAATGTGGGCATCTGCCCGGCAAAAGAGCTCAGTAATTCACTTTATGGTCGTGTTAATTCACAGGTTGCCAAATAATATGAACTCAATTTATAATAAAGAAACAAGAACGGCATTTAATTGTACCATTGACTAATGTTTTATTCCAGACTCAGGACACGTCATGTAAACCATTCACATTATATATATTTATATTATAAACCAAAGCTGCCATAGTAAATGTTGACAAGAATCTATATTCTTATTGATTGTCACAAGGGATTGTATCATTATATTTTGTTGTTCATCGCTATCTGCAAAATTCATTGAGAATTTTTCATGTGTATAAAACATGTGACAAACCATTCTGATAGTGGGTGATACATTTGCTAGAACAAATTCTGCTCATGATTTACCAGGACATATTTTTAGAGACTATTCAACCTTTGATTTATTGATGGAACGTTCATAAGATTATAACACTGCCAGAATTCCTGAGAAGATCGATTATGTAAACTACAAGCCTACTAGATGTCGACTATCACAGAATCCCTGGCTGTAAATTTCAAATAACTCGGGGCTTTGATTTTTGTAACCACTGTTTTAACTTAAAATTGGTTTGAGCTTGTTTGGTACGAAAGAGACAGAACGGAACTGACCTTATTTCTTCATTACAAGGGAAGTGCATCTCCTGGAGTGATCAAGATCGCAGGGACTTTGGCTGTCTCTTCTGGAAAAAGACTGTATAATTGTAATGCATTACGATGTCGCAATTGTCCAAAGACTTTGTTGTGTTTTCATAAGTCATGAAATGAAAACTTAAAAGCTAACATGGAGATTGCTTAGCATAACTTATGCGCTTTCATGATTGTAACAGGCCTTTAATTTTGCAAATAGTAAGTCATATCACCTGGAAATGAAGAGGCATGCTGCTGCACTTATAAACTATCAGCGTGCAAAATTGAATGATTGGAACATAGGTAAACTTGAATAGGAAATACCCGGAGAATGATATGTTACTGGACATACGTGCGGTAGACAGAATGCTGTGACTGTCGTAAAACCTTAAGTTTTCCGATACTGAAAATTTCGATAGATTTACCAAAATCAACAGATTTTATTTTGGGATTTTAGGCTGAGCTTAAGTTTTTTTTGGTTGTTTTTTTTATCTTGCCAACATGTTTCTTTGCAACCAAATTATGGGGAGACTTCAGTAAGGAGGACATGTACTAAAGTATCATAGTCAGAAAAAAAAAGTACATGCTAAAGTCATGTTTGGTGTAGACTTTCTGAACAAGGGAGACTAGTAGTGCGTGAGCTCTGAATATAAATACCATCGTCACGTTTTTGAAAAATCTCAAGCTTCCTATAGCCATGTGAATCAAGCACAGACACAAGCCATAATGAAGATCATGGGGTGTCGCTTAATTATTAAACATCATATATCCACGTAGGAGGAAAACGTCATTGGCGAGATGCTGAGATGAACTATAAGCATTAAAAGAGAAAACGTTATGCATCTCAACAGAAAATTTACCTCTTCTCCTTTCCTAACAACATGAAATTGGCCGTTATAGCTCTAACCTTGGTCCAACCTGTCGAAGTCTGAGATTTCTAAAAGATCACTGATGATAAGAAAAAACAAAGCCCGAGAAGAACCTTGTTAAAATGGACGTTTCTAACACTCAGTGGTAACCGGAAAAGAGATGGGAAAGAAAACGGCGTTAAACAGAACTTCAAAAATGGACTTGCTAGCTGTCAAGGACAGGCAGCATGGGGGTGAATGATAACATCGACAAGAAAAGCTGATTTGTGCACAGCCAGGACCGGAATTGTTATGCGGCAGTGCACCAGATGTTGGTATTTATTTAAAAGCGCACATGTTAGACAGATGTCATCCTTGGAACGGTAACACTGCATGGGGGAAGCAAAGCGTGCCGGAATCTCACCATACAGCGAACTGATAACAGCACTTTGCCACCCATGGTGGAGACGTCAATCATGTTACATTTTAATGTTGAATAATGTCACTGTCTCATGCTTTACTCCTCGTGTTTGAGAACTCTCACGAAACATGAAGCCCATCTAGAATATTAGTAGCATTGTAACTTAAAGTATCTCGATTTTTAAAAAAAATATCTAGACAGCTAGTTACCGGCCACAATATGATAATATTACTAGAACTTCAGCGAAAAGTATGAATATAGAATGATGAGGTAGATGCTACGACTAACGTCTAACTCTCATTTATCAAGAAATGCATACTCGCTTATTGTTACCAGTTAGTGGCTTCTGGGGAAAAGGCCAGCGAGTTCCGTAATACGTCTTCAAGTTGATGAAAGTAAAATGTATTGTCGTTTTCTCGAATTCTCGCCTTTAGTTGCAGTAACTCTTTCATTGCATTACCTGATTATTACATTTTTCTCCTGCAGTAACTGATACCGATGAAAGAAGGTATCCCTCATTCATTCAGACAAGGGAACTGATTGTTAAGGAATTTAAAGCATCTTGCATTTCACAACCCCGTCGTGTTCTTTTTCTTTGGTTCATGAGAAAGAACAACAAACTCATCCACTTATTTTCCAAGCCACCAGCCTCTTTGAATAGTTCTTGGTCTGAATTGGCAGACACGATGAAATCCCCAGTGAAGAAAAAAATGCAGCATCACTTAGATAAAATTTACATGCAAATTACCCCTGTGTGTATGATGTGTATTGTGTATATTTTATGGATTACTCATTCCAGTAGGGCATGTTGTTCACAAAAAAGGGACTTGCAGTTGAAAGTGAACTTGCTTATATTGCAGTTTAATGATAGCATCCGATGGTTGTATTTCCAGCGTATGAGCCGGATACATTTACAATTTGAGCTCATATTTAATTTAGTTCATAATGGCGGTGAAAGTATAGGAAAACGATAATATTATGTATGGCTTTAGTAATGTAACAGTTGACATTCCGGCAAAACTATAAGTGGGAAATTAGAGATGATCTTTACCTAATTTTATAGAAAATGCTGACTTACTGAGCTGTGTGAGGAAGTATTATTTTTTTGCACGTGAAACAGTATAGGCATAATACTATTATTTTCATACCTTTTGATAAATTTGCTTTTGAATTGGCAGATTTGAATGATTCAAGCTGAAGAACTGTGTTGTTGTATTCTGCATAAAGCGTACTGGAGAGACGGTGACTCCTCAAGAGTTATTTCAGTGGTGTGCAACGACACCGATTCTAACAGTGCTATTATAAAGACTTCATTGACTGACACTTGGACTGTGGATAGTGCAGTTAAGATCTTCCAATGCAGATCACGTGTGGGATTTATCCCTAACATTTCTGTGTGTTTTTTTTTCTCCACACAATGGGAATTCGTATACTGATATCTCTGGTCATTATACCTCCGCTTTACCTGTTCATTTGATACTGCTGCCCGCTGGACGGTAGGTATGAGGCCATGAAGCGCCATCGGCGTGACAGCAGGTGGGCAAACCAGACCACCACTACCACCACTATACACATCACTACCGGGACCACCACCATCATCGCTGTGCTGGTGACAGTCTTAGCTGCAATGGGTGAGTAAACTCTGTTGTTAATGTGTATCTTGTCCTTCCTGAATGCGACGTGGCATGAGAGCCATGTCTCAGCTGAACATTGACAAGTCGATAAAATAAAAACATCAACATGTTGCTCTTTTATCTTCCCTCCCCCCCCCCCCCCCTCATACCTCTATCTCTCTTCCTACCATTCTACTATCTACCTACCTGCCTAACTACTTATCTACCCACCTATTTACCTATCTTTTTACCTATGTACCTGTCTACCTATCTACCCATCCACCTACCTACCCATGTACCTGTCTATCTATCTATCTATCTATCTATCTATCTATCTATCTATCTATCTATCTATCTATCTAT
>JBCEWB010064221.1:0-13544 GCA_039654565.1 Peronia peronii | reverse complement strand
ACATACATACATACATACATACATACATACATACATACATACATACATACATACATACATACATACATACATAAGCCATCGAAGATAATATACCCGTCCCGCCCATTCTGCTTCACATCTCCCTTACTACAATACACATACATTTGAAAACGAAAGAGAGACGCCATGAGCGAGATTCAAGATCATGACGAAGATATGACAGCCAAAAGTTACCCAAGGCCGGCCATTTAATCACTCACGCCTCCAGCTTTTTCACAACTTATCGACGGACCATCTCGGTTCAAAAATTGACCCATCCGGCTGTCCCAAACTCTCCAAAATCAAAGGCCGTTCTCGGGGTCCTTTCCACTTTGGCCTGGTCGTTTAAAGACCCTCCCTCCCAGCGCCGGCACACGGAACAATGAAACGTCATAATTTAGATTTACAGCCGTCACCCCGCCCAAATAACGTCATCACTGGTAGATTTCGATCTCGTCACTTTGAGGTGTTTCGCCTCCCAGTTCATTATCTCCCCTACCATCACCCCATCTCTCTTCTCTCTCTCTCTCTCTCTTCCTTCTCTCCCAAATAACTCACCAGGGTCATTTGGAAAAATCCCTCCTCCTGCGGGCACTGGACGGGAAAGTGATGCACATCTTCAGAAAGGAACAGGAATCCTGAATTTTCATTTCCTTTTACTGTAAATTCCTATCCAATGTTTGGAAATGCCACTCCTCTTTGCTTCAAATGGCCACTCATGGATTCGTCATTAAAATTTAGTATCTATTTGGACAACGTAGGATCTTACTATAGGATTATACTCATGATTGTTGTCTGCCCATCTTTGAATGGTTTTCATTTTCTTGTTGTTGCTGTTGTATTGTTGTTGTTGTTGTTGTGTTTTCATGAAAAAAAATGGAAATTGAATTTTAAAAACCAAAATGAAGGTTAAAAAAATGTACAACTAAGACCAATTTATACTCAAGCTGTCTGCCTCTTCTCTCTCTCTCTCGCTCGCTCGCTCTCTTTCCGCCATGTGTTTTTAAGGATAAGATATGCTCGAATGCGACAGAACAAATCCACATCCTTTTGAAATAAAATGCTGATTTTACAAACCCCTTCAAACTGAACCAATGTCACTTTCCAACACATGTTCCATGTGCAAAAAGAAAAAGACTCCAATTGTTTTTTTTTTTCGTGGTTGTGACAAGGCACAGAGACACAAAGAAACCTTCTCAATGAACGAGAAGAAAGAAAGACAGCTGTAAAAAAAAAGAAAAAAAAGAAGAAGAAGAAGAAGCAGAAAAGAAAAACAATTAATTATAAAACCGACCAACTTTCAGACACCACGTTACAAGAGCTGAAAGCAACAGCAAATATGTGCTTTTTTTTTCATTACCCGTTTTTAGACAGTCCAACTGATTATTATCTGATAAAGAGTTTTCAAAGGGTCACAGGCAATGAGAAGAAGGAAACAATTGAAAAACAAAGTTGTTAATACACTTACGGACTTACATGTTCACTTTTTCCTGAAATGTCGTTCAGAGCAAGTTACCCGATTGTTTGAAAAAGACGAAGAACGAAAATTTTCAAGGGCTCTTGCCTTTAGACGCAGGCTAACCACTGTGTGGCTGAGGTCTATCGCTATTTGACTTGGAAATCCACAGCTCGTATTATGTTGTTTGTGGCAAGATTTCAATACACTGAAAATGAAGACCATGTCTTCTCTCACAGCTGAAAAGCTAAAACTAAGGACACGGCCCAGCGGTTGCCCAATGGACGCACTCAAGTTTACCGTTCCGGTCACTGAACGCTTAATTCAAACAAACAATTGATGTTTCATTTTTGTTTGTTTGAAATTTGAATGAAAAAGATACATTTTGTAAAAAAAAAAAAAAAGAAAAAGAAAAGAAAAAAAGATGTGTTTTAAAACACTGTGTTTCGTCTTTAATCTAGAGCTCCTATTGTTTGGGCTTTTTTAAAAAGCGGTTATAAACTGAGGGCTGTTCTAAATCAGCTTTGCATCTAAGGCACCTGTTAAGACCATTTTTTATTTATGTATTTATTTTTTAAATCGTGTTTAATTAAAGATTGATTGAATCTGAATATATGTTTTAGGGCCAGGTATCAATGGTTCTTTTCTTCCTCTCAACGATAGTTCTGCAGTGGGCTCTAAGGGGGTGTAACTCGTATGTGACAGTGGCAAGTTGCTCGCTGTCATCTGGCGTTTAGAAGCTGAGACGTCGACGAGGAAATTTCAGGTTCCTTTGGCACATTGTCCGGTCCCTCTCAGCAGCCCCTGATAACTTTGCCATAGTGGAATATGCAGATATTTTCTTGTATCTTTAAACATTTTATTTTCATTCGTTGTTCGTGTGTATGTGTTGTTTTTGTTCTTGTTTTTAGTATGAATGCAGCCTTTCAGTTTGAGAGTAAAATCACTTCGGCTTTAAATGCGGGCCCAGTCTGGTCAAAAGAAAATTTTGGGAAGTTTTAGGAAATTTTACCTATACAGAAATGTGTCCGCCTACTCTTCATCAGATATTTAGCTGCCATGGGTTCGTACCGTGCTTTGGTAGGGATAAAATGAGTGTTTGATCTTCTCGTCTTGAGGGGTGAAACGATACTGAGGATAGGAACAGTCGACATAGAGCAAGCAGCTTTCGGAAGTCCGAGGTAGGCCTGGAGGGCAGAGGTTGCAGGTAGTCATCACAGGGAAACGAACATGGCGATAACTGGGGCGAGGTCCCTTCAGTGGAGGCATCGACGAGGGCGAGGAAAATTGCCCGACACCATGTTATGACGTCATCAGTTATTGTGGTGACGAGATGGAGGGTAATTTCCGCCCGCGGCCAAAGATGGCGGCGCAGATTTACGGCCATAGAGAGATAGAAACATCAAGGCGGGATAAGGAGGTTCGAGATGAGATAGGCACAGTTGATTTCATCGAAAGCTTTCAGATTGCCACTTGTTTTCGATTTTTCTCTTCATTTATCTGGCGGGGAAGGACGGATCGGGATAGGAGGAAGAACATTTCTGAACCTTTAGAACATTTGATTGACCACAAGAACTGGTTCGGAAATTTACCAAAGAGATAGAATGGACGGCATAAATACAATTAGCCCTTTCTGTTCACCTATGGCAATTCCAAAGCCGTGGGAAGAAACCATGAAGACAAATACATAAGAAGAAAAGAAAACAAAAAATATCCACTCATTCGTTTGCAAACATCCATAACCTTAAGTAAGTACAAGAAAAGCAATAATAGTATTATCGTTGTGATTATCTTCATCATTATCATCATTACCATCAAACCTATTATTATCCTTTTTATATTGTTTTTTGGTATTTTGTCATATTTCTCCATGTCACTTACCGATGTCATCTGAGGGCTTGCTGCAGCAGGAATTCGTAGGAGGAAGGAGAGAGGGGGAGGGGGGGGCGATGGATGAAGGAAGGAGAGAAAAAAGTTAGAAAGAGAATAGAATGAAGGAAGGACCAAGTTGATTAAGCTTCCTTGACTTCGGAAAGCGAAACTTTAACATTGAAAACAGTGGGCAGTCAATATTGGGCAAATCCTCCACAGCAAAAAGCTTCCTGTCTTCCTCATTCAGATTCTCCAGGGTGAGAACCGAAGAATGGGAATGGTCATTTTGCTTCCACAAACACTGGACTTCCGGCAAAGCCCAAGCCGGAGAACAGTGTCCTCTCCCTACTTGCCTGTCGGCGAAACAAGAAATAGAGACGGCACACGTCTTGACAATACCTGGCACTGAGATGGACTACAGCTCCTGCAGGCAGTAAGGGTGACAATGTTGATTCTATTGCTGGTGTTCATCTTTCATGATGATGTTGTCGATAGCAGTGGATGTTGTTGTTGTTGTTGCTGTTTGTGTGGATGGTTCCCCAACCTTTTCCCCTTTCTTCTTTCTAGAGTCGTGAAAGGAATTAGTGTAGCCGATGACATACGTGTTGACATGGGGAGTGTTTACAAAAGGTGGAGGTAATCCAGTTAGAGATGTCCGCCATTGTGATGGTCAGTTCTGAGTGGGAAGATGGCTATTGTGTCCGAAGTTGTTGAGATGTCCAGTTGCACGTCTTCACCGGATGATTTGACACGTAGATATTAGCTTTTGACGCCCCATCCAGGGCGATGTGGACTGCGATAGGAACCGCTTGTGTACATAGCAACGCTGATGGTGTCGACACGGACGTAGATTAAGTTGTTGACAGGATAATTGGAAACAGAAGGCAGTGGATAAGTAAGCAAAGAGGATAGAGAGTGTGTGTGTTGGGGTGAGCAAGAGACTTGAGGATAGACGATATCGAGAGAGAGAGAGAGAGAGAGAGAGAGAGAGAGAGAGAAAGGAGCAAGAACAGATATAGGTAAGAAAAGACAAATAGAAAATGGCATGCGTGTGTTTTAGAAAAGCGACTAAACGGAAGGACACAGAGGCAGAGAGAGACAGAGGTGAAATTAAGGATTTTTTTTTTAATGCAAAATATATAAGTTACACAGCTGTTTAGCCCTGGTTATCTTTTTAATATAAGCTGACCTGGTCCTATGAGAGACCTGACTAGACGGTGTACTTGATGAAAGAGAAAGACCTGGTTTCACCTGCAAAAACCTGCAGTAGTTAACGCTTTCATTTCGATTGCTCTTGTTAACAACATATGTTCTGAAATTAGAATCTTATACAAAAGCCGTACTGACTTGTGAATTCGCTGGACTGTTTTGAACAACGAACAGAAAGTCAAGTTTCTACATTACTCAGTTATGAAGATTTGCAAAACTGTCCTAACTTTCAAGCGGAAACGTTATGACTGGGAAAGCTGTAAACGTGGATAGTTGCCTATTGTTATTGGAAACGACCTGTCTCGCTGATTATAATATTAAAATGAAATGCAATTCGATTATGCGCAGTGTCTTCATTCCCTGGGCTGCACCAGTTCATTAACTTTACTGCATGTCCTGTGCCCTGCCACAGCTCTCACCTTGAGGGAACGCACGGCTCATCGACAAAGCAAAAAGGCCCTCATTATGCAGAGAGGCCTCTGATACAGATCATAATATCTGGTAATTATGCGTTCGGTGAGGGTCAGCGTGCCCCAGCATCCCTGGACTGGTGCCCATCCGCTGTGGCCTGGATTTTCAAAACTACCGTAGCATCCTCCCTTCCCCTCCCCCCCTCTGTTACACATCCCTCCTTTCTTTAGCCAGCTTTGAATGGCTGTCTCCTCCTCATTCAAAATCCACTGAATATAGAGAAAAAGAAGAAGAACGAAAGGAGAAAAGGCCAACGGATGAATGAAACGCGATGGAGACATTTTGGGGTGAAAGGGAGGGGAGGGGAAAGACAAGACAGATGACAGACAGAAACACGGGCAAAGAAGATCGACTCACAAACTGAGCAAGACGAAAATTTGTCCGTCTCGAATGCTCCCTCTTGTCACGCTGAGACATTTATACAGACATACACACACACACACACACCGCCCCCCCCCCACCGCCCCCACCGCCCCCACCACTCCGGTCCTTTCCCTATGCCTCTACTTCTTTTGACATCCCGGAAGAAAAAAAAAAGTCCCTCTTTTGTGTCTTTTCCTGACCCGCTCTATCTCCTGTATTATTATCCCTTATCCCTTCGTCCTATGTCGTCGTACCCCATGGGCCAGGATCTCTCACTGTCTCAGACTCTCTCTCTCTCTCCGTGTCTTTCTTGGCCTCTCAGTGTCTCAGTCTAACAACTATTCTATCTCACTCCAGAGCTCGACCCCCGAGGGGTCCAGTAGGCATAAGCCTAACATTAGGGGGAGGACACATTAAACAAGGGCGAGGAGTCCAGGAGGAGCCCAACTGCTCAGAAAAAGGGACGTCCCCTGAGCTCTTCAATAGATCGGGGGAAAGTCTAAGAGAAAAGACAGAGCTGTAGAAGGTAGCGGTTTGAGTTATGAGGAGCTAGGGGGGGGGGGTCTGAATAGAGTAGAAATTGTATCAAATGGAGACGGGAAAGTCTGGGGGGAACGATGGAGGACGTTTTTTGGGGGAGGGTAAAGCGAGAAGGTGAAAAGGGATAATGATAGCATCACTGGAGAAGCTGAGGATGAAAATGGTCCAAAAGAATTTGAAGAAGTAGGCGAGAGAAGAAACAAAAATGCAAGTTGATAATATATAAATTGTCAGAGATGACGATAACGCTGGTGATGAAAAGATATTGAAAATGATAAAGAAAGTAATGAAAAATCCACGATTCATGCTGACTTTCCAAATTATGGATTGATAAATTCTTATTGAACAAATGAATGAATAAATAAATAATCGCCATGTTGGCAAAGCTGACCATTCTCCATTAATCAATGAGCGAAGCACTCGTATGTTAGTGCAATCTTTTTTGCAAGTTCTACCGACTTTTACCGTTTTCTTGACGAAGAACCAAGTAGGTTGAAAAAAAAACCCAAAAAAGTTCAGCTTTTTCATTCTGCACAGTATTTGTTGTTCGTTTATAGTCACATAGTGAGTTGCTTGTGGGCTGGCAGACCCTGTATTGCTATCCCAGATGTCTCCATGAAATGACGAAACCGGTAGAAGTAAAGCGAGAGAAGTCGAAGAACTTCTGTGAAGATGAGTTATCTTTTCTTATTTTGCGATATGCCAAGTGAAGAAAGCATGAAATTAAATGACATGGAAGCTACCATCAAGGTCTCTCCTACATTCTTGCTTCGGCAAAGGGAGGAAGGGGGGGGGGGGGCATAATTTTCAACAGCTGTATCTCGCTGATAACATCAGAAATTCATAAAGTTGTGATACAGAAATGACATTTTACAGCCTTGTCAAATAATCAGTTGTCAGTCTGAGGCAAAAATGAACAAACAAATAAAAAAACAACCAAAAAACTGTCTTAATCCAAGAGCAATTTAGTCTCTGACTGCAAGAATATTCATCCTCAAAGCGATTCACCCCAGCTAATTATGCCAGCAAGCCGAAGATTCCATTGTTATTGCTAATCATGTCTCCTTTTTCTTCTTTTTTTTTGCTCTTTCTTTTTTTCGTTTTTTGTTTTGTTTTTAAATTGTGTCCATCCTTTTTCAAATCCAACTTCAAACTGTAAATTCTCTTGTTATTCTGAAGCCAAAAGCAGCTTTGACAGGAGCAATCATCACCAGCTTCTGCTTGCTGGGTGTCTTTTCATTTTTGTTTTTGTTTTTTTTTTATTGTTATTATGTTTGTTGATTTGTCCGGTTGTTTTGTTTTGTTCTGTTTTGTTTTATGCTGGCTCGATCTGTGACAAGGTAAATCCGGAGACAACAGTCCCGACAAACCAATTTATCTGAAGAGGGAAGAAAAAAAAAAATGGCCGTATTTCTTCTTTTTTCTTTTTTTTTTGTGGGATTACTTCTATGGGGGGAGGGGGGGGGGGAAGGGGAGAGGGAGTTGCCCCCCCCTTTTTGACATAGTTGCTCCCCTTATTTGACGGAGTTGCTCCCCATGACAAGGGCTCTGGTTATCTGCTAGAAAAGCCGGGCTGCGGCCCTCACTCCGAAATGGACAGGGTGGCTTCGCAGGTCTTAGTGGTCATTTTGCTGTCATCCGGGAGCTTTTGTCTTTGCTTGAAGCCAGAGCTGCCTTTTTTGAAAGCACCTTCAATTACAGAGCAACGCCTGGAAGACGGCAACAAAACAACAATAAAGCGGGTGTCTTTCTCTCACCCGCCCACAGGGGCAGGCAGAAATCGGAGAGCTTATTGTTGGCTCTGTAGGCTCTTGGGCGAGAGACAAAGGGGCTTAGAAAATGTGTGGTTTTAGAAACAGAGACATCGAGCAGAGACAGGCAGGCTGGCAGAGGGAAGAGGAGTAGAAGAGGCAGGGAAAGGGATTGAAAGCGTGAGCAAAAGTTTGGCACAGTGAGGTGAGAGGGAGGACCAGCACTAAACAACAGTCTAATGTTAACACTACTTGAGCCAAGCTGCTGACACAGATTCTATACTTTATGCAAAGGTCCTATAAGATTATTTTTGCTACATCCGAGCTAGCACTTATTAGAGGCTTAAAACAATACGTCCTGGAATTATTCTCTTTCGAAACTTGAGATTCACTTTAGTCAGTGCATGGGTAATAGGCTACTATCGTTCCACATTTTGTTAGTGAGTAGAGCATATAGCATTTGAATTTCAACGATTTATTTAGACATACGTCACTTCTAAAATCGCCTGTCAGCCACCTGAGCACGGCCCTCTTGGATTTAGACATACAGAGTTTCACTAGCCAAGGCCTGGCGTCGTGGAGTTAACTGTTCCTCAGTTTTGTGTGTTTTCGTGTCAATTCTGAAATACGGCAGCATTTTATTTGTTTTTCCTGTTTTTTTCTTTTCCAATCCAGACTGTCAGGTCAAAGCAGGAAGTGCCAACTCAACCTCCAGACAAACTCATTTTGCCTCTTTGGTGCTTTCACTTCCCATTTTGCTCTTTAAGCTGAGTCTTATTTGTTACGCAGTTCCAGGCAAAATGCTTATTTGGCTGAGTTGTGATGTTTCAGGGCATGAAATTGGTTTATTAATACATATAATGTCGAACATTACTATCGGTATAGATAACTTTTTTTTCTTTCTGTTTTTAAAACATCTTTTTACGTTCATTTTGACCACTTTATAATTAGAGACAAAACCGGTGAGACTTTTTTTTTTTTTTTTCAAGTTTCAGTTTATCATTGCAAAACATTGTGTCTGTTTTGTTTACTTTGTAATCTGCATGCTTTTTTTTTTTTTGTTCAAAAACAAAATATCGTGACATACATACGAGATTAACCCTTTGTTTTGTTGGACGTTGTCTCACATACCATCTTGATCTGGCATCTGGCTAAAAAGAAATGTTTTGAACACTTTTGAACCATTTTCCCTCAGCTATTGCACCCTACAGTTTTCACGGCATAGCGAGATTAGGGTCCTCAGAAATCACATATATGCTATCACGCATCAATTAAAACCAGCTCACCCGTTATAAATCATGTTAGACCAGAGCATAAAACGCGTTTGCTCACCACAAAATCCTTGACTAAAGTTTGTCAAAATGTAATCATGTCGAAAAGAGTTCATGTCCTTGAAATTAAATGGGATTTTACTTCCCTATACATGTAATTAGTTTTATGTTTGCTTGTACGAGCTAAGGTTAAGTTTTGGTACAATATTCTTCGCTGTGAGCCCACAGACTTGTTTTTTCTCCGTGCTCAATTTGTGTAGGGTAAGAATGAGAAGAGACAAGGCCAAACCAGCAAATCACGAGGTTGCACTTTGTAACTAATGGCCTTGTCCCGACTGCGGCGCCGACCTTCATATGTCTGTCGGTCGTACGTGCACATGTGGGTGAGACAGGGGGGCATGCGTGCGTGAGTGAGCAGTGGACAAACTGCCTCCGTCACTCACTCTCCTTTCTTAACTCTATAAGTGGCAAGACCTTGGCATAGATATCCCACTGTCTATTCTCTTTCAAAATCAGTGACCCACTGTAAGTCATAATTGCGTGATGGATAACAGAATGGTTTCCATGATGTACATGATTGTATCATGCGGTTGAATAGCACATAGATGTAAACTTGTCAACTTCCTGAGACTTGTTAAGCTCTTCAAAATCCGATTGCACGCTATTGTTTTCTGGAGCCTGGTAGATGTAGTGTTAACCTTCTTTCGTTCGACCTTCTTTTCCCACTATGCATATGTTTCCCACTTCGTTTTCTTTCTTTCTTTCTTTCTTTTTCTTTCTTACTTTCTTGTTTCTTTTCTTTCTTGTTTATGCCTTTTATCTTATCCTCTTTAATTTGAACCTGTGCTTTTCCTAACATAAATTTAATGCCCTAAAGTACAATTTGTCCTGTATTGTACAATTAACGAAACGCTTCACTAGAGCCATCGGTAACTTTATCACCTCCCTCCACCTCTCTCCCCCCCCCCCCCCCACACACACACACCAACCTTTTTTTTTCTTCACAGCATCTCAATAGACCAAATTATTCAGAATTTCAACATGGCATTCAAGCTATAAAACGTGACAGTAGAGCCCATAAGTGCCCGTCGTGCAAAAACGAATGAGTAATTTCAATACTAAATGGAATTTGAGATCAGGTTGAATATGGCGTGAAGGACCTTGGAGAAGCTAGTAACACACAAATCTCAGATATGATAATACACTAGAAGAGAATCCACAGCGTTCGTGGGACATTTTTTAAATACAGGCCAAACCCTTACTGCCCTGCGACTTTAAGTGTATGGCAAGCGTGCGCACCTCGATGTTGGTACTTCGGATGATTAAAATGAATGTTACTCAAAGAAAACGTGTTTTGTGTTTTGAACGCGTCATTCTGTCGAAAGTACAATTCGGACCAAACATTCTCGCGAGTTCACTATTCAATTCTTATCACCTTTTTAGAATAACGTCATACATAGTAAGCTTTTTTCGCTCGTCTTTATGTAAGTAGAAACACAGATCTTCATGCAATAATGTTGTGAGCAAAATATTATATGGATACACTCAGTAGTTTTCTAGTCCATAAGCCTTTTATTGGGTTTGATGCAGATTTATAGTACAGAAGTTTGGTATTTGCTCTAGCATGGACTATTTTCACTATTTGAGAGCTGACATGAAAGACTATTCTACATATGAAAGGGAAAAAAGCAGAGGTGAGAATGTGTATTACTTGCATCATATCACGAATATTGTTGTATCCATGACGACCCAGTAATCTCCCTCTGCATGAACCGCGACAGAGAAGGTCGAACCATTTTCCGGACAACCGAAATTATGATCGAGAAATAATTATGCGCCACATATCATATTCCAAGGGAAAGCGCGCGCTGTGGGTGAGTAACTTGCCCTGAACTTGGCGGTGGTTGCGGCCGCTCGTAAATTTGTAGAAATTTATCTCCCTTCTTGTCAAGGGGCGTAATCTAAGAGTTTGTTGGATCTGTCGTCAGAGTTACATTTATCACAGAATGAACAAATTTATGATCAACTGGTGCCCCATTGGCTTGCATCATCTTCTGCTTTACCACAGGACAAATGATAGAGTTTCTTATGGATAAAATTACATTGAATGTGCTGGGCAAATTATTATAAAAAGATAAAAACAACAATAACAAAAGAAAAGCAGGCAAAGAGAACGGATAGAAATAAATGAAGAAATAAATGAATAAATAAATAAATAAATAAATAAATAAATAAGCAACCGTTGTGCAGGAGCCAGCAAGGGATCACGGGTCTAATGAAGTGAGAGGTATTTTGTGTGAAAGGTTTCATCTTTCGTAGATATTGGAAATTTGTATCTCCCATTCTAAAAGCAAAATCTAAAACCGAATCTTATTGTCATGTTAAAGATATGTTTGTAAAGTTTTGTCATTTGTTTGTTTTATTCTGTGAATGGATCAACAGAGAGGGATATTGTTTCTGTTTGGATTTCACTGTGATTTCACTCTAGCCAGACCTCTTATATGAGCTGTGTCAAGGAGATGGATATAGTGCTAGTTCTTCGAAAATCCCAACCTCTGTGAGAAGCCCTGGCATTAACAATGGACATGATTATATTTTTATTGTGAAATTCTGCCTTCAGACTCTGTCCGTTTCTCTTTCTCATCATTCTCGTTCTTTAGGAGGTCGCTGTGGCCATGTGGTTTGGCGCCTGCCTCATAGTGAAAACAGCTCATGTCGGTGAGGCTGTGGCTGAGGTGGACTCTCGGGTCCTCCCATTGGGGGATGAAGATCGAACACCTACACTTTTTCAATGGCTCAACGGCCCCCTGGCTTCCTCTGGGTAGGGAAGCCCTGATGTCTAGCCTTCTCGGATAAGGGCGAATGTATTTCGGAGGAACTATTTAAAGAACCCTTGGCAGTTCAAAATCGATGAAGAATAGTTGGAGTCGAGTGCCGTTGTCTGGGCAAAATTCCAAAATTCTAAATTTCTACCCACAAAAATTCTCACACACACAAAAAAAAAGGCAGCCTCTTAAAGTGGAGGTAATCCTTCTTTCTAAGGATTGAAAGGCTTAAGAGAGAAAAAAAAAAAAACTCTTTCATTAGGCTAGACGATTTCACTGATGACAAAAATATGCTATGCGACTCTCTTTTTCACCTTATCTTATCTTATCTTATCTAAGGACAGAAAGGGCAGAGGAATTTTGAATGGGGCAAAAATGTACCGCAGAGTTGGATAACGACCAAGTGAAGAAATCGTAATGTGACCACTTACCATTTTTTTTTCTGTACGAGAGGAGCAAAACGCTGGGAAAACAATTACAAGAAATGATATCTGGGAGATTCGGTTATTATGACGGGACAACTGCCGCATTTTTGACACCATTTTCCCGATGATATCAAATTTACAGCCTTCGTCGGGGCAGGAAGTTAGCGCTGTGATACAAAAATCTGAACACGGGACGGCAGATTCGCACGGCTTAAAAGAAGAAGAAAAAGAAGAAGAAGAAAAAAAATGACGGTGAATTTATGATCAAAAGGCTCGAAGTTATGACGAAATAAGTGCAGTTAAAATTATCTCCTTCTTTTCGGTTTTTTATTCCATCTGATTATTCCCCCTTATGTCGCTGAAATTGAAGATATTTGAGATGGTTGATTTGACTATGTAATATAACGTGAAAAATAAACGTAGCTACATAGATACGCTCCCAAATGATAAAAAAGAAATGTCTCAGAAATTACTTTTGGTTCCATTAACCCATTGGTTTTACCATTAAAAAACAAAGCAAGAAAACGAAATGAAATTTAAATGAAGCGAAATAAATAAGATAAAATTGTTGTTTACTCAAAGAGAAATGAAGACTCCAGTGGAAAAAACAGATAAGTCGCATTTTCTACATAGGGAGAAAAAGAGGAATTAAAGTTAAGAAGTCTATAGTTTTTCACTGTATACCCTTTTAAAAACTCTCTTTCTAGCGGAACTTACCTGGTTTGTCCGAATTATTGTTCTGGTTAACAAATTTTAGCGATGTGTTTTATAACGTCGGGGGCAATAACTCATTTTTCACAAAAATGTGACATCTGGTTTTTCCATTGGAGTCTTCATATATATATATTATACTTTGATCATGTTTTTGACGTGTAAATATAACCACCGTAATAGAAAGCAGTAATCGTGCTGCAGGACCGTTAAACCCCAGCACAAACAAACAAACAAACAACTCGAGCGAAAAGCGGCCATGTTGAACTTTTGATTCCACTTGCGATTACGATCTACGAAAATTGAAGAATGCAGCTAAAGAGTAGAGTTTGGTCACGAAATTGAAACAACGGAACCAAAATCTGAACCGAAAGTTGAAGCCCTGGGTTTCATTTTTCTTTGGTGCAGTAAACACATTTTCAAAGGTCCATCGCCATCCGATGTGTACTGGGTCTGTCATACGTGAAGATCAGCATATTGTTTGTTTTTCTTAAGCCTTTCAGTCCAAAGAAAGTACGATTATCTCGGCTTTTAGAAATTGCCAATTTTTGCTGCGAAATTTTGTGGGTAGAAATTTGGAATTTGGAAATTTTGTCCGGACAGCGGCACGCAGCCTACTCTTTCATCGATTT
>JBCEWB010064188.1:0-13546 GCA_039654565.1 Peronia peronii | reverse complement strand
TCTCGGCTTTTAGAAGTTGCCAATTTTTGCTGAGAAATTTTGTGGGTAGAAATTTGGAATTTGGAAATTTGGCCCGGTGCTGGAGAGCTGTTTTCCACACAAAGGAATAAATTCCTTTTTCTTGGCTATTTCGCTATTATCTAGTAACTTTCAAACTGAGAGATCATACACTTTTCCAAGCAGCACCCAAAGCAATAGGAGATTTGCGTTCACTTCATGTCATACTAAATGGCAAACAATACATTACCTATTGAAGTGATATCAGATCTTAGTGGCAGATCTAGCATTTAAAATATTTTATAGATCTATCTAGATCTAACAATCTCAAGCTGGAAGACAAATTTCCATCCATTTTTTTTAAACTGAGAGTTAGAGTTCAGGTGGGAAAGAAACAGTTTATATGTAAATTGGCTCAGACTTAAACAAAAAATGGAAGAGATGTTCCAATTAGGAATACAAGAAACTAAATCTAAGTATAAGCTTATTGTCAGTCATAGTGAAGGAGATAAGTGAAAAATGTAAATCAAATGTCGTGTTATACAAGCAAATTCATTGGCATTAGGTCAAGCTCTATATCTCTGTGAACATGAAGAGGTAGAAAGGCACTATGTTAAAGCTTGAGAGAATATTTTTCACATAGAAATTATCAAGGGTTCTTATCACCTTCCAGACATGTCCTAAGTCTACAGATTCTAGATCAACTTAGAATCACAGCGGAGAAAATAGTTCTAAAATGCATACCAGCAATAATATTATCGTACATGTACAGTAAATTCATTGGCATATAGATCTATCATCAGAACCTTATCAGACAGAAAGTCAGTCTTGGTACCATTTTTATAGCTTGAAAGTCCCTTTTCTTCTCTGATGCAGCTTCAACTTCTCCTGTCTACTCTGATAGATATGGTGAGCCATTGATAAGCAGTTGTTGTGAAGGAAATAGATCTAGTCTTAGAGTGAGTATCAGAAATAGCATAAAATTAGCTCTTTATATTTATTTTTGTACTTTTTTTCTATACATATATTTATTTTGCCTTGTTTTTTTTTCATTCTTTATCTTGACTTTAATAAAACAAAACAAACAAACACAAATAATTATATTTTTCTGATAGACCTAGACTATATCTCAGTCTTCTTTTTCTCTAATCCTCCGTTCTTTTTTGGAATGTGAAGCACTGGTTTTTGATTTTGGGTTTCCTGAGTAATCTCAGAATAGAAATGAGTGATAAATAAAATTAATAATGAAAAAATAGTTCACAGTTGAAAATAGTATGTTTATTTACTCAACAAGATCCAGTCCTTGATCCTGACAGGCACTCACACCTACACACATGCACAGATCTACACACAGTGATAATACCAAGTCCAACACAGATGCAGCTTTATATATTAGCTTTATTCCAGAAAGATACACTGAAAGGATGAGTGCATAAAGAGTTTGAATATTTATGATGGAATTCCACAATGCCCAAGGGAAAATGGTTACTCAGCTTATGATAAAAATTCACATAATGATTAAGTTAGGAACACAAAAGTTCCAGTCTTGAGACACCATTTCTCTTATATTCCCATACTCTATCATGAAGCACATTATTCTACCAACCAGTGTGGGACAGTAAGAGATCATCACTAACAACAACACCTTCCACTTTCTTGAAATTTTCTACTGTTCCTGACCTACCCAGTCCTTCCTCTGGCCTACATATACTGGTGCTCAACAAATCCAGTCCTTCCACTGTATGTGCTGGTGCTTAACAAATCCAGTGCATTCCCAAATCCCAGTCCATTCTCAACTTTATTTTAATTTTTCTATCAGGTGCACGGTGTCACTGACGAGGCTTACTATTATTCCTGATCACAATTCCTGAAATCACATTTAATCTGGGATGTTGTCTTATTAATGTTTGTTGTGAGGAAGCCCCTATACCAGTTGCAGGAACCTTCACAGTCCCAAGATTTGGATTTGTCAATGCAATGTCATTGCTTCAAGTTATTCTTTTCCTAACTATTCACTTGGCAAGAAGGGAGGGGGGGAGGGGGGAGGGGCAAGAAAAAAGCAATTCCTTTTTATAAATTCAAAATCATAATCATTTGGTCATCTAAAAAACAAAGAAGATCTAGAGGAAAATGGAAGGAAACAATATATTACAAACAGAAAGATTTCAAAAGAACATGCCATAATGAACAAAATTTTATAAATGTGTACATTCATAATAATAGACAGCTCTGCATAAGTCATTTTTTTTCCAACAGCCTAAGAGTCCACGCACATACAATCTGGCGCCAAACCCAGTCCGCCACAACTGGTGCCGGCCAATAATAGAACATACACTTTCCCCATGACCAACAGAAATTGGGTCAAGCAACACATTTGGTGAGCCAACGCGCCATGAATGGTGGATTTCAGGACAGCATAGTGTGGTAAAAATTTTGGTACCAGATTGGCAGCGACCCCCCCAATTCCAACAAAAATCTTTAAATTTGCACAGGTTCGAATTATTTTGTGTTGCTGTCATGATGTGTTGTTAGGTTATTACTTAAATTAATAAGGGGCATAGTTTTACATGTTTTTTAAATGAGATTTTGAAGTTGAAAAGAAAGCATTGTTTTGACTTACTGGCGCCATGAAGTCCGGGCAGAACTCAGTGCAGGCAAATGGGAGAGAGAGAAAACAAAAGAAGGAGAGAGTTTTGGGCTCTGCATTTTTGGTTACATTTAGGCTAAGTGACAACTTGTGGTAAGAGTACCGACATTGATTAAAAAAAAAAACACACACAAGACTATACATGGATGCAATGGAACCAGTGTGTGTAATCTAGATCTAGATCTAGCCTGTCTCTCGACTAGCAGTGGAGTGGAGGTAAGAAAATAATGCGTGAAAGTTAATCTGATTATGTCACAGGCAGAGAAAATACACGATACAAAAATTGGGCAAAAGCAATGCGCACATCAGTTGTGCTACACGGGTCACCAAAAAACTCAGAACAGGGGGGCGGACTCGGCAGGAGAGGAGAGTCGGATGACCTAACAGACAGTAACAGTTCGGCCACCAAATGGCTCGCCATGTCGTAACACATATCGCAGATGATAAATGGTTTTTGTACCATTACCCAAGTGCCACCCTGCCAAATTGTATGTGTGCTTGGGCTAATATTGAGATGAAGCTAAAGACCTGTCCAAGGAGAACATGTTGCAGGGATGAATCCTATCATAATGTCATTTATTAACCTTTCAGTTCATTCAGGGGATTGTCATAGATCATTTCTGTTCATGTCTGGCTGTGGGGAAGATTGTCAATCACTTCTCAAAATGTCCCCTCTTGGACCTGCAAAAACTGCAAGGGCTTCTGTTGTTTTAAATTTTGAAAGTGTCCGCCTGCCCCTGGGGAAGAAAAGCAACATCCGAACAACAAAAAAAAAAACACAACTAAACTGAAGCTGTCAGGTCTTATACTCATAGGAACGAGCCCATGTCCAAGGAAGAGTTGATTTACACTTACAGGCTCAGATAAGAAAAGGTAACGTAAATCTTTTAAGTCTGTCTCAAAAATAACTTTCCCTATTTTGTAAAATTTTGAAATACAAAACTTAATGCCTGATACTTCACACAAATGAACAAAACATATACGGAAATTGCCATTAAAAATCAACAGAATCAAGGTTACAGGGGTTTGCTTGCACCATCTTTCAGGACTGAACCAATAAAATGGATATCAACATTTTGAGAAAATCATTCTACAAATATGACCACAGATTAGTAATAAAATTTTCAATTCTTTTTGGGAAAAAAGCCACCAGAGGATCTATTAGCTGCTTTAAGAGATCACTCTCTAACTACTCAAACTGTAAGACCACAGGCTAGAGATATTCATCAGGAACGAATCAGTGTTGAGGAAGGATCATGACCTGGAAACCCTGTGACTGTATGTGGAAATGCAAATAATGATATTGTAAAGACAGCCATCTATTGATGAAGACAAAAGGCAAACATGCAGGAAGATAGCAAATGCAGTTCTTATGTCTTCTACTTTGGTTCATAGAATTTTGAGTGATAACCTTGCAAAAAGAAGACGTTCCCTAAATGGGTGCCCCATTTGCTGAATCAAAGTGAAAAGAAACAACTGCGTGATGACAGAACTTCTGCACTCGTGTAACTGGGAAATACTGAATCACCCCCATATTCTCCTGATTTGGCCCCCTGTGACTTTCAACTTTCCCCTCAAATGAAAGAACACCTCCAGGGACAGCGCTTTGAGACAGGGCTACAAAAGCTGTTCTTTGAATGCTGGACAAAAAGGTATTTTATGTCACTGCCTTTGAAAGCTGGTTGCGTCTGTGGCAGAAGTGCTTGGACAGTGATGGTGACCATGTTGAATAGCTAATAATTTTATAATGAACATATATTGTTCCACATTTGATGACATTATCTTCGATGGTTTCTGAAAAATGGGATAGGGTAAGTCATTTTCGAGACAGACTCATAAGTACAATGTATTTTGACATTATAAAGTTAAAAAAGAAAAAAAACACACACACAAAATTACATTAGCACTAAGAAGTCTGGGTGAATATTGTGCATATTTAAAACATGTCTTATGAAATAACCAACATATTTTTTAAATATAATTATATATGCACATGTGCTAATCAAGTAATCTCAAAAAGCAAAAAAAAAAAACTTGTAAGTCGTTACACAATTCTAATGTGGGATGTTGTGTTGTCAGTGTTGGTTGTGAGGATGCCACCATGCCAGTTGCAGGCAGCTTCACAATCCCAACATTTGAATTCGCCATTGCTTCAAGTTAGTCTTGTCCTTACTGTTCACCTGGCAAGGCCCATTGTTTCAGGAGGTAAGTAACCACATATTGAGCTTATTTGAAAAAATCTAAAACCCTGCATAGTTTTTGGAATATAAAAAAGAAAAGGTGTTCATGATCCAGTCACATGTAGGTTTTCACCAGATAGTTGTTGTTATGGAGCTAAACAGTTTTTTGAAGGTTTTTTTGGGGGGAGGGGGGAGGGAGGGGGGAGCACTCCACCTCTTAAATAAAAACCATAACTGTTTGGTCAATCAAAAACAAATATCTTCAGGAAAATAACAGGAAATACATTATAAACACTAGGATTTCAAAGAACACACCATGATATACAATATCAATGTTTACATTCATAATAATGAGCAGCTCTGTATAAGTCATACATTTTTTTCTGACAGCTCAATAGTAATATGGAAATGAAGTTTAAGATCTGTCCAAGGAGACCATTTTGCATGGCTGAAATTTATCATAATGTCATTTAGCCTTTCAGCCCATTCAAGAGACAAGAGACTGTCACAGCTTATTTCTAGTTCATGTCTGGCTGTGGAGAAGATTGTCAATCACTTCTCCGACATCTCTCGACTGAGACCTTCTTGTAATTGTTAAAACAATGTAAAAAATACAAGGGCTTCTTATCTATTGTTCTAAATTTTGATAAATTCCACCTTTACCTGGAGAAGAACAGCAAACATCTGAAAAACAGCACATATCAAAACTGAGACTGTCAGGCTTTATACCTATAGGGGCTGGTCCATGTCCAAGGAAGGGTTTAATCTACACTTACAGGCTCAGATAAAAATAATAATACAGATCTACGTACAATGTTGTTTAGACATTATCATATTAAAAAAAAAAAGAAGAACGACAAAAACCACATACCAATACACATAAAATTACAATGGCTATATAACTTACAAGAGTATAGCTGAAAATTGGGCATACTGATATTTAAAACATAAATGAGATAACCACCACCCATTTATTTATTTTTTTTTTACTTAATCATATAAAACTATGTAACATGTACTAATTAAGGAAAGTCGTGGAAGAGCAAATTGTAAGTCGTTATGTAGTTTTGAACAGGGATGTTGTCTTAACTCTTATCAATGTTGTTGCAAGGAGGCCTCTTTACCAGTTACAAGCAGCTTCAAAATCCCAACATACGGATATGTCATTGCTTCAAGTTATTCTTTTCCTAACTGGTCACCTGGCAAAGCCCATAGTATTGGGTGCTTAGGTAAGTAGCCATATAATATATGAAAATCTTAAACACTGCAGTTCTTGGAATACCAACGGTGTACATGATCCGACCACATTTGGGTTTTAATCAGATAAGCCGTTAGTATAGGCTGAACAGGTGGGGTTTTTTTGGGGGGGGGGAGAGAAAGAGGCAATTCGACCTTGTAATCATTTGGTCATTCAAAGTTCGAGAGGATAAAGAGGCAAAACTATATAGTATAAACATTAAGATTTCAAAACAACCACACCATATTAAAAAATATTTGATAAATGTTTACATTCATAATAATAACAGCTCTGCATAAGTCATATTTTGTTTTCTAACAGCTTAATAAAAATACTGAGCTGAAGTTCAAAACCTGTCCAAGGAGACTATATTCCATGCCTGAATCCTATCGTAATGTCATTAAACCTTTCAGACCATTCATCGGATTGTCACAGCTCATCTCTATTTCACGTCTGACTGTGGGGAAGATTATCAATCCATTCTCCAAAATGTTCCCAATCAGATCGTCTTGTAATATTTAAAACAATGCAAAAAGTACAAGGGCTTCTTATCTCTTGTTTTAAATTCTGAAGCATCTACCTACTTGTGGGGAAGAACAGCAACATCTGAAAAACAACACACAACTAAAGTGAGACTGTCAGGCTTTATACCTATAGGGACTGGTCCATGTCCAAGGAAGGGTTTAATTTACACTTACAGGCTCAGAATAATAATGCAGATCTAAGTACAATGTATTTTGACAATATCATAATAAAAAAGAAAAAAAGAAAGACAAAAAATACATAAAATTACAATAGGTGTAAGAATATGGTTGAACACTGCATATTCAAAACATATATGAAATTACTACACATGGTGTTTTTTAACATAACAATAATAATAATAGAGAGCACTTATATAGCGCTTATCCCCATAAGACAGGCTCTAAGCACTTTACAATCTATTATTACCCTGACAGACCCAAAGAAGACACTCATAAACGTTCTCAGCTTCCTGGGAAGCATACAAGGTGGCTGCCTGTTAGGCGCTCAAATCCTTATCAATCTACAATAGTGTTCACTGTCTATAGTCGGGTACCTATTTAAACCTGGGTGGAGTCAAGAAATTTGTATAAATTGTTGTTCCCAAGGACAAAATGTCGGGACCAGTCAGGATTCGAACCCGAGACTTCAGATCCTGAGTCCAACGGCCCAACCGCTGGGCCACTGACATCATGTAAGTACACGTATATATAAATGTGCGCTACTTAAGGAAACTCATAGAAGGACAAATTGTAAGTCGTTTTATAATAATTATAAAAGAATGAAATAACTCCATATCACAGAGCGATGACAGGAACAGGTTTGTATAAATCTTAAAACAGCCATAATGATAAAATTTCAAATATGTGCTCGGATAGATTTAGCAGCACAGAGAAAATGTACCAAATCTAGACTTCTTCCATCCTATGTCGGGAGAGAAACTGCAGAAGCATACGTGATGTCAACGTACGGTCACGCAGCCATGACTTGAGCTTTCTCACCGACTCTGACCTCTTCCCGTGGCAGGCATCATATTTAGACTTGCATGACTGGATCTTGGTAGAGAGCCGGTATAGGAAAGGAAAGACGGCTGTCTGGCCAGGAAGAAGTATCAACGTAACTACTTCATCCATTGTCATAGGGATGGAAACTCCGGCTTTGTTCATGATTGCGCTCAAACCTGAATATCAATAATGATGATCATCATAATGTTAATGACAACAACAACAATAACAGCAATAATATTAATAATAACAACAATAACTGCCCCGAAGAAGTTCCAAATAGATCTGAATATTTGGTACTTTCAATGTTTTCAACAGCTGTAACTAATTTATTCTTCGGATTTGTTGTTTAGTTTGTTTATTTTAATGAAATTTAGGTTTAATTAGTAACGGATCGGCTGACTATCTTTGGAAATCTATGACATTTAATTTTTAAAAAATAATAATAATCTGGGACAACAGTGATGACTTCTAGTTAAAAACTTTTACACTAAAAATGTTGATGAAATATAATATTTCAGTAGGCATTTTATACAGCTAATGAATAAAGGTATCAAAAATACACTATTTATATATTACTTTGCTCTTTGAAGTTTTTAAAAAGAAGCTGAATGACGTCTGAAAAGATCAGCGCTCCTGAACTGACCATTCAATGTCACAACATTCATTACTGAATATTATTTGTCTAAAATAAATTACCATCCTAGATTTAAGTCTGAAAACTCATGACTTAACCACTTCACTGATAACCACAGTATGAAATAATAATGTCCAAAAAATGACCTCCCATGTGCTAAAAGCCGCCAGGAGCACGTGGTACATCCTGATCCCCTACCCCTTTGACTCCATTGGTCAACTAGTGAGCAGTCTTTCACGTCTGCATGTAGAATTTTTTTTACAAAGGCCCCGAGTGGATGATTGACAGATGACTGAGCGAAAAGGGCTTAGTATGCTCTACTTGTTTATATAACAATAATGACTGAGCGAAAAGGACTTAGTATACTCTGCTTGTTTATATAACAATTACCAACATTCAATAACAATCAGCGCTTCTGATTGTGTATGGGAAAGTTCAGGATGGGTGCTGGTTGGCTCACTCACAGTGGCCAGGACTGAGTGTGTGGGAGGGTTAGTAGTAGTCAAGACTGGCCTTATCCCAATGCTTAGCACAGGATTGCAAAACTGGCCTAGCAGTGAAGGGGTTAAGAAGATTAGGAAGATGATATTTAGAATAGTAATAATAATAATTAATAATAATAGTAATACTGACAACTAGATTACCCAACATTATCAATAACACATAATAACACCAATTATGTACTCATAATAAAAATCAATGTGCATGATTAATTAGTCACTCAATTTTGTTCACTCATAATCAAATGACTAGTCTAGATCTGAATGGCATGTATGTACCATCTGTTTTAAAGAATGCATAGGACAGATATAACTAATGGTGCCAGAATGGCCGGATGTCCTGCATACCCACAAGCAGCCATACGGAGCCCAGGACACACAGCTGTACCAGGTTACACTTGGCTGTGAGGACATCGACATTGCTGATATAAAAGTGATCCACATGTCTTTTGCTGCGCTGGACGCGGAGTGCCAGAACCACATAGCCAATGACCAGCAGCAGAACCACAGCAACATTCAATACAACAAAGACGGCAAAAAATGGCCCAGAGCTGCCGGGGATAAAAAAAAATAAAAATATTACATGTATGAAAGTTAAAAAAAAAACACAAAAAAAAGCAGTGCCATGAGAACAAGCTTTGTACTGACCATCTTTGATATAAATAAAGTAGCTTGATGGTAATGAAGGAAAAAAGACGAGGGAATAAAGAGATCAGAGTGGGGACTAACAAAATGGACCAAACATATAAATAGATCTAATTAGAAAGGAAATTTAACCCCCCCCCCCCACACACACACACACACACATATACATCAAAAAAAGTGAGAGCTGTATAGAATTAGCTGAAAGAGCAAGTACAAGTAAATTAAAAATAATATCGACCACAAAACAAAAAACCAAAACAAAACAAAAACAAAAAACAAGCAGCATAGACCTACTATTGTCAGAATGAAAAGAAGAATATAAATGAAATGAATTGGCACCATTAAGTCAAATTAAAATAGATAATTTACATTCTAGATCTATCTTACAACAGATACACAGACAAAGAAGGATCATGACAATATACAAGTCAGATAACGGTGAATCTTAGAATCTCAATCTTCACCTCTGCTACAGCCTTTGAAATCATTTAGATCTGCAGTTCAGCAGTCAATTTTCAAGTCATTATATAGATCTATACTAGTAATGCGCAGCTCCAGAGGAATAACAAAGCTACAGGAACTGACCAGCCTATTAATGGAAGCAGACACTATAGGACTTAGCTATAGACGTACTGATTACAGAAACCTGCCACAGAGTTTGGTTTTATAAACAATCAAGAGGTCATCCAAATGTAGGCTAGCGGCTCAATGTATTGTCTTAAACAGAAGTTTCTATTTATGTAGGCAACACGGATGGACAATCATTCAGTTCCCTTCATCAACTCATTGTGTATGATACAAGTTTAACCATGTCAGTGTCAGGGTCTTTTTGTTGTTGTTTTTTTTCAATCTTTAGACAAACTGTCTGCTCTTCAGACTTTGCACAAATTTCTGTATGGAAAGAAAAAAATAAATAAATAAATAAATAAAAATACCCTCGAGCAGGCCATGGATTTAGCAATGCAGGTTCTAAGAAAATTTACGGACTTTTAGAATCAAAGTGTCTGTCCATATCTAATGGGCATCATCTTTTTTGCGTTCTAAAATTAGTTGCAAAACCATATCTGTGAAGAGAAGTTTGGATATATTTTTGTAAGAAGAGCTGGCTGAACAGTAACATAAATGTAAGTGTTAACATTGGTTGTAACTGTTACTGTAAAAACAGAAAACCTTTGTCTGTACAGTTATTTCTACACTGACTTGGCCATGTCAGGCATCTCACTTCCACAATAGAGATAAAGGAAACGTTCGTTAGAAAGTATTTTGTAATCAATCAATTTTTTTACTGCATTTTCTGAAGAGTTTGATGTTCAACTCCACCTCCTGTCCTTTCACCTTCCCCTCTATTTGATCATTCTTCTCCACTCAAGTCAATGGACAGCACTGGAAAGATCATGTTCTTTATGACTCCACCCCAAGTTAGCTGATTGTATTTTCATATACTGCCAAAGCAGATAGTTCTACAGCTAGGAAAGTGATGCCCTTTGGTAACAGAATGAGGATCAAGATTTGGAGCCTGAATAAAAAAAAAATTGTTACAATTACATTCACATATTCAAGTACGTTAATATATCTTAATGCATAGACCACAAGAACCCTAAAGGCTTTTAAAAATAATAGGCCAGATATGTTTATTCTTTTTTCTAAACAAACTATTATGCTGAAACAAAAAGCTCAGTTTTTTTTTTATCAATCAGGATTTGCACTGAGAACTAAGCACTGGCAAAGTCCTGAATTAGATTTTGACTTGCTAATATCACTGAGTTGACAGTCCAAACCCAACACAATTTCCCTCCCTCATCTCAAACGAATTGTTCGTAGTAATTATGAATGTTCTGAAATAAAACACATTAATTGCATTTTTGAGTGATACAATATACACATGACTAAAGTTACATTATATGCTTTGAATTTCTACAATGTACACACCTTGACAGCAGGCTGGGAACACACACAGCCGAATTTTGTCCCTCACCCTTGTCCTCCCAAGATGTCGCAGTCTGTACTGCGCCCAAGGCAAGGCTGAGCACTACCAAGCCGCCAATAACACGGCGTGCAAACTGCACAGAGAAATGTGCATGAAAGCTGAGGGGCAGAAATATAACGCTTAATCTGTCCAGGATTAAGAAACTTGCCAGGAAAACTTGTAGTTGGAGAGATGTCGTGTACAGAAATCCAGCAGTGAAGCATAGCTCACTTTTTTGCCATGCTCTTTCATGCCAGAGATAGTTTCCTAGAATTAGATCAGATATTCAGAAAACCAGAATAAGTATGAAAAACAAATCAAAATAAAAATAGTAATAAAAGGCCTAATAATAGATCTAATTATGATAAAGAATAGTATAGTTTGCAAACTTTTAAATGGTCCACTTCTATCAAAGAATTCAACCATTTCTAATGAAGCTTGTGAAATGAACCTGCATGCACTTATGCATCTGCAAGAACGTTGTGAATCTAAATTTTAATCTGACAGACGTGTTCACAATAGCGAATTCCACTATATTTTAGTTCACAACCTATTTTGTCTTGTGTGCAGTTATGGAGTCATGCTTTAAGTGTTACGGTCGTGTCAAAAATTTGCTATTCTATGCAAATACAGAAATGGTAATTCATTCATTCTGTACTGAGTACAGATTAATTATTTAGGAGCCAGTATCACAGCAGCGTAAAAGTAATCATTGCCTACTCAGGAAAACAAAATGGTGCGACACTACAAAGGCAACAATTAAAAACTTCCTGCTTACTACTGACAAAAAAATGTATCTTCTACAGTAAAAATATACATTTCCCCCTAAAATTCCCTACTCGTAAATAGATCTATTGAAACACAGAAACTGTATGTAACTGATAAAGAAAATAAATACTGTGAGAAAAGTGGCTTGCCCATCTTGTTCAATCTACCATCACTGTGAACTTGCTTGACTCTGTCAAGTCGAAAGACTTCTACAATACATGTGACTTGATCTAGTACATTTGAGATGTGACAAGATGAAATCAGACTCTTGTCAAATTTTGAGCATATGAAGTTATTGATATCATTGTGAAGATTATTTATTTCCCTTTCTGTGTGTGAAAAAATTTTTGTTCTACCTTAAGTAGAAATCGAGATATTGGCAATTGAAGTCGATGAGTGTGACCTGTTGCTACAGCTGAATCTAGTGAGAAAATGGCAGATCACTTTTGTTAATCCTTGTTAATTCTTATTAGGCCAAGCCACTGAAGTACAATTTTAGGGTTTTTATTCAATGTATTTCAGCAAATTTAACTCTGAAATACATTTTCAAATTGATATAGAAGGGTTCTGTGAAAAAAAAAAATTGTGTTAAAAATTAATTCACTGTTAAAAAAACACATGATTTCTCCAGTCACGTCAGTTTGGTGAGTGCCTGATTTCATTGTAGCAAGTCTCATTTATGTGTTGTGAATAGACATACCAGTATATTGGTCAGAATTAACAAAAATATTTAGTTCCGGCATCAACATTCACCAAGAATCAGATCAAGTATCGGATCGGCATCACTGTTTTATTCCTGTTAGTCAAGATGAAGCATGCATGGATCTAACCTCAGTGTAATGATGTCGCGACATTAGTAGTTAATATGGAAACTGTGTAGCATTATAAATTAATTTGCTTGAAATAGTGTTTAAATTTTTTTTTTTAGGGTCTACATCCCCTCCCCCTTTTTTTCTCTTTTTTGTCTGAAAGCATTCATAAGATGAGATATTTCAACACTACGAACTCTCTGGAACTTTCAACTAAAGTGAATGGCAACGCCTTTACAGGTAAAAAATATGCTCAGTTTTGTCGTCTACTATAAATATTATACTACTTTCCTGAACTCTGTAACAGAGGTCGTGGTTTTTATTAAGTGCAAATAACAATGTTGCAATCATGATGATTTACTACTTTGAGAAAAATCAATTCTAAACTTTTTTTAAATTTAAGGTCACATGCAGAATTTCACAGAGAATGATGTTCTAGAAGTTGTCAAAATTTTCATCCAAAAGTGTTCCATTTCAAAGTTACAAGCTGCAGCTTGCATTGCAGTATTATGGTACCTTGCTAATTCTCAATATTTCAGTTTTTTAGAGTCACTGAAGTCGTAGAGAGATGTCACCTGTGTAAAACACATGCACAGCTCCAATGATAGCCAAGTACACAGCCATGCCAAGGCCA
>JBCEWB010064167.1:0-12336 GCA_039654565.1 Peronia peronii | reverse complement strand
TGATTTACCTGGTCACAATAGGTCAGTATGATTTCTTGGTAGGTTCAGCTTGCTAAAAATAAGAAAACCTAATTGCATAACCAGGTATCAGGCATAAAAACAGATGTAATATAATATTAGGGTCAGCTACATCAGATGGCTCCTGTGCAAAGTCAAGATAGTCAATTTTTCCTAAAAGAGGAAAATAGAAAAAAAAATGGTCAGGACTGAAAAATTTGGTCATGCAAACTAGTGGAACCTGCAAGCATTGATCTAGGCAGAAAGCAATGTAACTCTTCATTCTGAATTTCTCGTACCACAGCAAATCCCAGCTATTCAACAGCTTACCATGTTGTCGTACATATCTGGAAAAGTGGGTTTGGTTTTGGATCTTCGTCCAATCCACATTGTGATCTCCCCATCCTTGTCCACAGTGTAACCGTTGATGTGGACTCCATACTGAATGAAGCCAAACAATCCTGCAATACAAGAATGGATGTCACTATTGTAATGAATTGTCAAATAATAATGATACCTGCATTGCTAAACAGGAGAGGTTCATCACAATTTTTTTCAAGGCATGATAGAATAGGACAGGACAGAAAAGAATAAAATAGGATGGGATAGGACAGGATAGAATAAGACAGGATAGGACAGAATAAGACAGGGCAGAACAGGATAGGACAGGGTAGGATAAAATAGGATAAAACAAAATAGCACAGAATAAGATAGCATGAGATAGGATATGTGAGGACATTTGGTCCACAAATGGGCAATAGTGAATAATGTAGCTCAGTATACCTGATGCAGCTCTTTCAACTTCCATGCATGGTTCATCTGTGTATTTCTGGCTCACCTTGTAGTTCTGAAGGGATGACAAACATACAAATAATTACAACTGAAGGAAACTATTGATAGGTTTATCACAAGCAAACGTTATCTGGACCTTTACCTAAATATGACTTTGAGTGCCCTGTGACTAACAGAGTTGTGACAGGACAAAAATTAAATTACAAGTTATGTTATTCATCATAAGAACATGCTCAATAAATACAACCTTAAATAAGAAATAAGCTAGGACTAGGAAATAATGGGACCTGCAAGTGGGCAAAGTATTTTTTGATACTTTTGAAAGCCTTTATGTCTGAAAGCAAAGGAAAGCAGCAGAACAATAGTTTGACTATAACCTAATAAATGATAGGAGGAATAAAATAAATTTCTTTGGACATTTTCAAGAATACATCACATTTTTTATTCATTCATAGCACAGGAAACAGCCATGTGGAATGGTGTATAATCACAAGCACTTATAAAACTATGAATTAAATTCGAGCAAAAACATGGCAGCTTTCGTTACATTTTTCTAGTGCTCATTGAAAATTGACTGCCATGAACCTCCATTAAGGAGGCAATTACATATATTTTGCAAAGTTTGCCTGATTCGTGTACTGGTACTTTAAAAATTAAAGTTTACCTCGTGTCTCCACCCTCTTAAAGCAGGGATGAGATCTTTCTTCCGCATGTCCTCCAACATACCATTAACTGCAGACGTTCGCTCATCATAAGTCTTAAAATTTGAGGACAAATGCACTCCAGATTTTAAGTCATTCAAAATTTGGGATTTTGAATCTACAAGACAAAAGACATCTTGGTATTCTTTCATGCAGCCCCAAAAATCAGGCCTGATGAATCCAACTTGCTTGTTCTCAACAAAAAATGGTAGGCAACCCCTCGCAACGGCATCTGAAACAAGATACATGTAAATCAATAAGCTTTTTTTCCATAATTTTTTGTTTGTAAAGAATTCTGAAAGCAAACTCCACGCATTTGAAGGGTTCATTGGAAAAGCTCATGATGTCCATTTAAGAAATTTTAGAACATCAGACATTATTACTGTTATATTTCAAAATATTGTGGTAGAATCATCATACCTTTTTTTTTTCTTTTAAATGGATAAGCTAGAAGTCATAACAGGTTTGACAGATAGTAATCAACAGTAAATCACACAAAGCTGGCAAACTTCAGTTGCTCAAAAGTGTCAAAATGTGACATCATGCGTTTTTCCATTGACCTCTTCATTGACAATGGTCTCCACCTAAGAACCCGCCACCTAAGAGCCCGGTCCACCTAAGAACTCGCCTTTGCTGCAAAATGGAATTTTTTCTCTATAATTTACCCAAGAACCCGCTCCTAAATAAATATTCTTGTCTAAGAGCCCGGTGTCAGACCAACACATGTGAGTAATTATGGTGTAATTTCACATCATTTTGTCCACTTGAGAGAAACACAGTGCTAGAAGTGCAGAAAAAATGGGGACAAGGATAGAGGGAACAGGTGGACAAAGGAGTGGAAGTGATGGTTGGTGTATGACTGCATGATCAGACCACATTGTAGACTAACTTGTAAGCATTTCTTTGTTTGACAACACATGTGACAGCACTTGTGATTGGCTCTGTGGAAATGGAGGAGTAAGTTTAGCCTCCTGACTTGTCAGTTGTTTAGCTACTTCGGTCGGTCTGGCTAATTGTAAACACTTGAGACACTCGTGCAATTATTTGTAGGATAATTTAACAAATTCATGTTTCATTCAATAATGATACTGTTAGGTAAAACTCAATGTCTAGAGACTGTGCTTATTCACATAGATGAATCTCTAACCAACGGTAACAATCAATTAATCATAGTAGTGAAGACAATCTGTGATCAGCATAACTTTTCAATCCACCAAAGAGCCCACTTTTTCCGTCTCCCGGTGACAGGATTCTTAGGTGGAGACCAAGTACACATTTCAAGCAGAGAAAAAGAGTTACATCACTAGCCCCCCCCCCCCCCCCAATACACACACACCCCGGGCTTGTCACTAGTGTCAGGTCCCGGGTTTAGCATACATTTTGTATGTTGACAGTTCGGATTAGCTAAGTTTATCTTTCTCAGCTCTGCTGCAGCCAAACCAATGAGATATGACGAAGAAATTAGACAAGACAGGGTAAAATTAAACAGAAAACTGAATAATAATAGAACCGCGACAATGGTGAAGATTACTGTATTGAAACGTCGCAATTAGGCAAAAAGCTGAAATGAGATCAGTCAGTCAAATTATGAAGTAAAAGAAAAATGAATGAAAACAAAATCAGAAGAAATAAATTTAAGACGAAAATAAAATGATTCTGACCATCGTATAATACAAGAAAAACTTTATCTGGTTCCCAAAAGAAAATTCCATTCACAGTTTATGAGATACGATATATATATATGAGATACATCCACAGTTACATGGGGACCAAGAAGCTTATACTATTGTACTGGAGAGCGGACTGATGACATCACGCGTGCCGAATGTGGAGTCATGGCCATGAGGGCAAAAGACCTATTTAACGTTAAGATTTAACGCCGTTGTTGTTATGTTACCACGTGCAAAACTAAACAAAACTCACGTATAGCAATACTAAATCTAATCCCATGGCCATGGCGCCTGTATTGGCACGCCAGATACATTGTGTCATGAGTCCGCACTCCAGTATAAATAGTATAAGCTTCTTGATGCGGACAAAAAACATCACTCACACTACTCACAGCACCAGAGCAAGACAGACTCAAGAAACATTGTCCCAGCTTTATAAGCGCACCGATGATGATAGAAATGAAATTTAGTAACGCTCACTCACAATTAGTTCTTATATGCTACAAACACCCATACTTCTTTCGGAATACATGTATTATAATTGATTATACAGGGTGTCCATAAAGTCTGGGTGCATAGGGGATTTTACTATTTTATCGACGGCAATGCAGACTTATTCCATCGAGTTCACCTGAATTTAGCAAAGTGCATCAAACTTGGCATTGAAAGTGATAGAAATCATGTTGAAAATGTTATTTATCAACATTAAAATTGAATAAAATTGTTTTGTTTTAAGAAGTATGTGTTTTTTACCATGTACCAAACTTTATGGATACCCTGTAAAGTGGTCGCATGAATATCCCGGAATAATGTTAAACAATAATGCACAGGCCGAATGTACGGGGTCTCGATGTACTCACCATTTACCTCAACAATTTTGTTCATTTATTCGAATTAAAAAAGATGAGAAAGAAAAAGATTAGAAAGAGAAAGAGACAGAAGGAAGAAAAAAGATAAGAAGACGAAAGAGACAAGAACAGAAACAAAAAGAACAAGAAAAAGGAAAAAGAGGAAGAAGAAAAAAGAAAAAAAGAAGACAAAAAAGGAAAAGATGAGCAGATTAAAAAAAAAAACGCGCACACATGAAGAGTGAGCAGTAGAAAACGAAGACGACGAAAACTTAAATAAGAACAACAGCAGCAACGTCAAACAAAGAAGGGGAGTTAAACTGACATAAGAACAAAAATAATCATGTAATAATACAGAGAAAATATAATATTGACGATGAGCATATCGAGGTGACATTATCCACAGCCACAGCACAGAGGAGATCGACGAAGGGTCGTTATGAAGACGACAGCGGCGATGAATCATCATCAATTGATGAGTTTGTTTGCGCGGAATAAATACGCGGAAATGAATGCCGAAAAATGAGATGGTTACTTCTCCCGGCCCGAGGAGGTTCTCCTCTGGGAAAACATTAATCCTCGTCTCTTTTGTGAAATTTGACGTAACCGAAGACGAAGAGTGGAAAGGGTGAGGACAAATTTTCAATTCAACAAGAGAGGATGGCAGATGGGAAAAGCAAAGACAGAAATTGCACTCTGTTACCGCCAATGAGCATTTCAGATTCCTTGATTTTGAGTTCGAATTTTTGTTTTGTTTTATTTTGTTTTTCAGAACAGTGTGTGTTGGTATGGATGTAGAAGCTTTGAACAAAGTGATATGTCACTGTTCTAGTAATTATGGTTCTGCCCTTTACAGGAATGACAGAGAGCGAGAGAAAATAGAGAAAGAGAGAGAAGGATAGAGAAAAGAACGGTCAACCTGCCTTCCCTCTTCATCCCGACAGGTTTTTGCACTGGAAGAGGAAACAGCTGAGAGAAAAAGAGGGAAGAAGAAAACAAATCAAAAAGAAGAGGTAGAAAATAAAAAAAAAAAGAAGAAAACAGACAGACAGTAGAGACTGTGCGGAGAGGAGGTGGGCAGACAGACAGACAGACAGACAGACAGACCCTAGAGACCGTGGGAAGAGGGGGTGGGAAGACTAAGACGATGAAAGAGATGATAGAGACAAAATGAAAGATAGAATGAGAGAGGAACAAGAGAGAAAGTAAAGAGGTTTATGGAGGAGAAGACTAAGAAATGAGGGGCCGGGGGGGGGGGGTATAAAAGTGAAACGGGAATGGTTAAATAAGAAGTGGAGAGAGAGAGAGAGGAAGAGAGATAGGATGTCATAGGAAGATTGACAAGGCTATCAGAGGCAGGAGGGCCCAAATCTGAGAAGCCCGGTAATCTTGCCCTCAGAGCACGTGCCTTATCGCGCTCACACACAGTGAGGACAGTTTGGGCTCACCGTGACAAACATAGCCCGCACGTTTGGACCTTTGCTTTTGGTCCCGACACCCGTCCCAAGGAGGGGGGGGGGGGCAGGGGGGCAAAGTGGTGTTTGGGTTGGGTTGCCTTCTTTTCTTCAACGTGTGTTTGTGTGTGTCCGTCTGTCTGTCTCCCTCTTTTTCGTTTCGATCTGAACACACAAGTAAAATGGGCAGGAGAGAGAGAGGGGGTGGATGAGAGAGGGTGCGGATACTATTTGAATTGGATTGCCCGTTCTTCTCCTTTTTCTTCTTTTTCATCTTTTCCTCCTTCTTGAAATGATGATGATGATGCTAATAATTACGATGTTGCCTAATCTCAGAAGTGTTGTTAGTTATTGACGTTCTCATTTCGTACAAATGTTTTAGAATATAAGATGGACGCTGAAATAAACAAACAATATGTTGGAAAATTGGAAAAAAGAGATGTTACTGGCCAAGCATTTGAACCTCTTCGTTCTTCACCGGCATAGTGCTATTGAAGTTTTCATGGTGATAGCCACGGTGATGGTGGTTGAGGTGAATGGTGGATGTAGAGGTAAAGTGTTGTAATCACAGCGACCATTTTGTCGTAAATCTGAGAAATTAGACGATACAAATCTAGCAGTGGTGCTGATGATGCTGACAGTTGAGGTTAAAATGGAGTTAATCTAAGCGTTTATTCAGGATCTGAGGATTTCAGGTGGCAGGGGTTAAAACCATATTGGCTGTATATGACATGCACAGTGCGTATACGTCTGATGATGATGCCTGTCTGATGGTGTTTGACTGGTGGTGTCTGTCTAATGATGATCTCTGTCTACTGCTGTTTATCTGATGATGTCTGTCTAACGGTGATAATTGTCGGCTGGTGTTTGTCTGATCATGTCTGTCTAATGATGATCTCTGTCTGCTGGTGTTTGACTGGTGATGCCTGTCTAATGATGACGTCTGTCTGCTGGTGTTTGTCTGGTGATGTCTGTCCAAGCCTCTCTGCTGGTGTTTGTCTGCTGATGTATGTCCAATGGTGATGTCTGTCTGCTGGTGTTTGTCTAATGATGCCTGTCTAATGATGACCTCTGTCTGCTGGTGTTTGTTTAAACATATCTGTCTAATGGTAATGTCTGTCTGCTGGTGTTTGTCTGATCATGTCTGTTTAATGGTGACCTCTGTCTGCTGGTGTTTGTCTGATGATGTCTGTCCAATGGTGATGTCTGTCTGCTGGTGTTTGACGGTGATGTCTGTCTAATAGTGATGTCTTTCTGCTGGTGTTTGTCTGATGATGCGTGTCCAATGGTGATGTCTGTCTAATAGTGAGGTCTGTGCACTGTAGCTATTGGTCTTTGATCTCTATCCACTTCATAAAGGACCACTGATCACAATACTGGCACAGCTGGCTGAGGCTGTTAGTGCTCTCTCTCTCTCTCTCTCTCTCTCTGTCTCTGTCTCTCTCTCATACACACACACACACACACAAACACACACATTCTATCTCCACTTTCCATTATGATCAATTGCACTACATCGAATGAACAGTTTTATGTGCCGATCATATAGATAATAAGTGAACACTCGTGCGCTAACAAATATCTCACATAAATAATGTGCACCAGCTTACACACAAATGCATTCTCCGTCTGCCCCTAAGTTCTCTTTCCGACATACGTAACACGTATTCCCGAATATTTGCATGGTCCTTGTGATACAAATTTATAAAGGCAAACACAAATTATCAGGCAAAATACGCATACAACCTCAATCCCCGATGGCACAAACATTATCATCCTTCACATTACTCTGTTTCCAGAATCTAAAATTCGCGCAATCGTTTGTCATGAATTTGTCCTCACAGAAACTCAGACCAGCGCATATAAAGTTAAAACATTCATGGAAATGTACTCACATGGTCACAAAATCTTTCCAAGGACACACACAGATCAACACATTCAACAACACCTCACCTTTCACACACACACACACACACACACACACACACACACACACACATACACATATACATACAATAAAAACAAATCTTTTCTCAAACATACACACATACATATACACCCACATTCTAATAACACTCCTCTCATACACTCACGCACAGAGAAGCACACACACACACACACACATATGCGCGCGTTTCCCAAACAACTCTTCTCCCAAATACGCACTCAGATGGATACTCGTCAACACGTTCACTAATACCCCTCTCGCACACAATCTCTTACCCACGCACAAACACACGTGCGGACACACAGGTCACGCGTGAGCACACAAAAGAAGACGCGCCCCTAGCGCGGAGCCGAAATGTCAGATCCTGGCGTCTCCAAAAAGTAAATGCAATTAATGCGCATTATTGATGAGGAACGCGGAGAAAATTCTAATTGCAGACCCTCTCCCTTTCATTCCTTCCCTCTCTCATTCCCTTATCGGATTCATCCGGCTAATCCCCCCCCCCCCCCTCCCCAATCCCCTTCTTCCGACTCACTCACTCATTTACCCACTCACTCACTCACTCTCCTGATTCACTCATCCACTTACTCATTCACTCATTCATTTGTTCATTCACTCACCAATTAATCATCCACTCAAACACTCACTTACTCACTCACTCACACACTCATTCACTCCTTAATTCCCTCCCTTCCTTCCTCACTCACTCTCTCATTTACTCACTCACTCACTTACTCACTCTCCTGACTCACTCACCCACTTATTCACTCATTCATTTGATCATTCACTCACCTACTCACTCAGTTAATTATCTACTCACTTACTCATTCACACATTCACTCACTCCTTAATTCCCTCCCTTCCTTCCTCACTCACTCATTCACTCACTCACTCACTCACGCACTCACTCATGCTCGGCCCAACATCTGATTAATCGTCAGTGAACTTCCCAGGGACCCGCAAGTCTAAAGATTCTCACTCAAGCGCGAAGGACATCTCTGTGCATATATTTATTTGGCGTGCATGTGGGACTGTGGGGTCGGTGGTGTGGAACGGACGAGAGCGGCTGGGGACGGATGTATGTGTGTGCGCAAGTGCGTATGTGAGTGAGTGAATATGGGATGAAGAACAGGGGGAAGTGGGGAGGGAGTCGAATGATAGGTCGGGTATTGATGACAGTGGTGATAATGCTGTGAGTGATGATCATGGCGATGATGATAATGATTATGATCAAGCGGGCTCGAAAACGTGGCTTCTATTGATTATAGTCAATGTTCAACTGATTAATTCTCCAGATTGTTGTTGGTTATTTTAATGTATTTGGTTGACACCGTTTGACACTCTGTGACTTTGATTTCAAAAACATTTATATAATACTAGCAGAGAACCCACGACGGTCTTCGTGGGAGATTTTTTTCAATGTAGATCAAACGATACTGCACTGCGACTCAAAGTATATTGCAAGCGCCCCACCTCAATGTTGGCATTTTGTAAGAACTAAACGTTACTCGAAGATAGTATGTTTGTCGTTTTGGATGCTCTGCGAGCGTACAATAGTTCATATTCGACTAAACACAAACCTGGAAATCCCCGGCGGAATATTTGTACCCCTACTGAAAATAGATCATTCAATTATGTGTATTACGCTCCGCCACGAAATCCCACAATAGTAGAACACAAAATTTCGGGAAAAACGCGATGACAGAAGCACGCCATACGTTTTCTTACGTCATTAAATCATTAACACTACTTATTATTACTATTATTTGGAGTCATCTGGGTTCAATAGGCTCACAGCGAAGAGTTTTAGTCATACATTTATTTTCCTTCCCACCGTAACTGGATCAAACCGAAAAGTGAGTTTACAGTCCATATCTTGAATTTAATTATTCAATTTAATAATTCAATTTAATTGAAATTAATACATTCCTAGAAAATGATGAGGAGGAAGAAGAAGAGGAGGTGGGGGATAATGATGATGATGATGAAGGTGATCACGAAAGAATACTATTAAAGTAATAATTATTGTATCAATTTGATCAAAATCCAGTTCATATTGTTTTTAGCTTTTTGATTAGTTGCCAGTAGACAGTCGTCTTTAATTTTAAGATTTTTATAAAATGATGATGAGGAGGAGGAGGAAAAAGAACCAACTAGGTTCCAAAAATTGGAATTTTTTATTATTTTTTATTATTTTCTATATATTTTTATTAATTTTTATTATTTATTTATTTATTTATTTGCTTCCTATTTTTCATTTTCCATTTCCATTTATTTATGCATTTATCCATTTATGAATATTTGTTCATTTTACTAAATATCCCAAAACTGGTAGATGGTCTTTGTGTTGTTGTTTTTTTTTGTTTTGTTTTTGTTTCAAAGAGACACTTCTACAAAATGATGACGACGACGATGATGGTGGTGTATAGGATGATGTGGAGAGAGAGGAGGAGGAGGAGGATGTGTATGTAGTAATGGTGGTGATGGTAGGGATATTGATGATAGTGGTTTATGTTGTTGTTGTTTTTTTCGTCTTTGAACACACTAAATTTGTTTTTTCTTCGTATAACACACTGACTCAGTTGCCGGGTAGAAATCTTTGTCTTAATCTGTACTATAAATCTGCAACAAACCCATAGACTAAGAAACTACTGAATGTATTCTTATGAAATTTGGCACACAACATTGTTGCATAAATATCTGTGTTTCTACTGGCATAAAGCCGAAAACAGCTACCTATATTTGACGTTATTCTAAAAAGGCGATAATAATTGAATAGTAAACTCGCGAGAGTGCTTGATCCTAATTGTACGTTCGAAAGAATCTTGCGTTCAAAACAACGTACACGTTTGCTTTGAGTAACATTCAGTTTAATCACCCAAAATACTAACATTGAGGTGGGCACGCTTGCCATAGTACACTTTTGAGTCGAAAGGCAGTACCGGTTTGAATTGTGTTTAAATATCTCGAACGAAGGCCGTGGGTTCTCTTGTAATCTGCACTGTAATTCTGTAACAAACCCGTTAAAGGCTTATGCACTTGAAAATTGCTGAATGTATCCATCTGAAATTTGACACACAAAATTGTTGCATAAAGAGCTGTGTTTCTTTTTACATAAACACGAAAAAAGCTTATTGTGTTTGACGTTACTCTATGAAAGCCAGAATAATTGAACAGTAAAATCGCGAGGGTGTTTGATCCGAACCGTACGTTCGAAAGCACGTAGAGGTTGTCTCGATGCCTCGAGATAACCTCCACCAGGAGATTGAAAGACTTATATAGAACCCATTATGTTATTGTTTTTGGCTTCCGCTTGCAGAGTATCCAAAACAACAAACATGTTCAGTTTAATCATCCTAAATATCAACGTCGAGGTGCGCACAGTTGCCACACACGTTGAGTCGCAGAGCATTACATCGGTTTGACCTATATTCAAACAATCTCCCACTATGGCTGTGGGTTCTCTACTACTGGTAACCCCCCAAAAAAGTTAAATCACTGTTTGAAAGACGACAGATACACAAACAGAGAGATGTTGAAAAGATTTGTAGAAGAAAATACGGAAGGAAAGGAGGATGCCGGTTATTACAGAATGTCAGACACCTACCCAGATGGGGACGAGGAGGATAAAAGAAAGAATTCTATCCAGCCGTGTCACCCCGATATCATTCTGAAGCAGGCCTATCGGTGTCATCATGCATGTGTTAGACTGGGGAGGGGGAAGGAGGGGGAAGGGGGGGGGGGCAAGGGGGGAATCTTATCTGCCAGTGCTTTGCTTGTTTTCGGCCTCTTTGATAGGGGATATGGCGAGGGTTTGTTGCATCTGTATGTGTGTGTGTGTGTGTAGGTGCATATGTGCATATGTGTAAGTGTGTGTATGAGTTAAGTATGTATGTTGAGGAAGGTGAGGAGAGTGAAGTAAAAAAGTGAGGTAGATAGGTGAGACAGAGGAAGACTGAGTGAAAGTAACAAAGGAGGAAAAGGTTGAGCATTTTTCTTTCAATGTTACTTCACATTGAGTGATCGGATGGCTCCAACTTTTTCCGGGTGTATTAAATGCCTTGATCATCACCTTTGGTTGTTTGGATAAATCTTCCCGTCTTTTATTTTTTTTTTTCAAGTTAGCCCCATTTCGATTTCATAACCAGTTCTGCAGACTTCATTAGAATGGAATCAGGGCTTCATAGACAGTGTGCGACCAAGTATAAAACTGGTTTATTAGAATGGTAGAAGTACAGGTACTGAAAATCAATCAATTATCACCCAAACCAGGCACCTGACTTAGGAAAGACAACAACTTCTCTCTTGATACTTAACTGGGTCATAAGAAGGTCAATAAATGCATATCTGTCTGTGCCCCTGGCTCCCTCCCTCCCCCTGGTCCCATTTCTCCAAACTTCCACAAAACGTTTACTCATACATTCACTCTCTCATCTACAGCCAACTCCTTACTCTGCTCTCTATCCCATACAGCGAGTCTCACAAGTTTTAACTCTGTCACTCACCCCTCCCCTCCCCGTCCACTCAGAAGGACCAAAGCAAAGCACCAGACCCTCCCCGTTCTCTTTAAGCTGAATTATTAATGCGGGGTGGCGTAGTCGCCAAATGTTTCCGTCACTTCAGCATACTTGGCTCACTGCTTTCCTCTGTTTGACAGCCCATGCAAAAACAAATAACGCTTTCGCTCACTCATGAAGAGTGGAAGAAAAAACATAGCGAAAAAAAAAAAGGGGGGGGGGGGGACATTCAATGGGCCCTTTCCTGATCTTAACTCCCGGGCAGTCTTTACTTAAAGCGTCATCATTGTCAAACATGTTTTTGATTTTACGAATTTGTATGCATGTTCATATATGTGTGTCTATGTGAGTGAGTGAGTGAGTGAGTGAGTGAGTGAGTGAGTGAGTGAGTGAGTGAGTGAGTGAGTGA
>JBCEWB010064156.1:0-13549 GCA_039654565.1 Peronia peronii | reverse complement strand
GGATGGATGGGTGGGTGGGTGGATGGATGGATGGATGGATGGATGGATGGATGGATGGATGGATGGATGGATGGATGCAGGGATGGATGGATGGATGGATGGATGGATGGATGGATGGATGGATGGATGGATGGATGGATGGATGAATGTATGGATGGATAACATATGGATGGATGGATGGATGGATGGATGGATGGAGAGAGAGAGAAACTTAAATGTTGACAGACAGATAAAGAGATTGATGATTCGAATGACGGAAGCCAGATGGAGACAATGGGACAACCAAAGAGAGAGCAATTGATTCTCAACAGATAAACAGACAGATATTCAGACAGCCAATGAGAGAGCAGAAAGACAGACAGATAAAGAGAAGGAGAGGAAGACTGACGATATACTTAAATTCTTTACAACTACACATTGATAACATAATTATTTTAAATATTTCATGTGTCTGCGTGTGTGTATGTGTGTGTGTGTTTATAGTCAGATTTGTCAGTAGATCTAGATTCAGATATGCTGCGATGATGACATGGGCAGACTGAATGATAGTGTACGAATCCAAGACATCTGTGTTGGTGATCAAAACAAACACACTCGGCTGGTTCTTTTAAAGCAACTGTTTATAAATCAGTGATCATTTTTTTAAAAAGTACGCACACACATTCACATCACAAATACGCACATCCGCACACACGCACACGTACCACAGGGCACAACATAGGCCTGCATGCACACTACTGTATCCATCTTTTTAAAACAATTGGGAAGACAAGAAAATCTAAGTGGATGAAATGAAAGTGCCTGTATCTGTGGTACAGACATCAGAGTGATGTTAGCGAAGCAGATCCAAGCGAACCAGGAAAGAATTTAATCACCAATCGCCACAATGGTTAAAGATATAGCACATGTACATGAATACTTCATTTCATATCCAGCCTCGACTTTGTAGTCGCTTGCTTCCTGCGCCGATGTCCTTGCACCAGACTGTGTCTGTTTCACATGACTACATCACAGAATAAAAACCCTAGTATGCCAGCAGTAGTTTTTTTCTGACGTATTTAGAGTTAAGGGTCAGGATGAAGATGATAAAAGGATTCAGTTCAGACAAGGGACGTAACTGAGAGAATGAACCACTGACTTATGGAATGGTTGAGTTACTGTTTGAAGAACTATTCAAAGACACTGAGGTAACAGCAAAGAGTGCGAAGCCACAATATCATCATGGTTTGCCACTGGATTCTGTCCTTGATGCTCATGTTGTATTTCTGCCTCTTTATATCAACATTTATTATGAGGGATGGGGGGGGGGCGAATAAACATATGGTCTGGACTAGAAAATGGTAATATGGTAAATAAATAGTAAAAAATAGAAAAATAACGGAGATAAAGTCTGAAAATTGCAAAGTATAGTGTTGATTTTTTTTATCCATTCACAAAATTTAATCTCAGTATTGGATACAGTCGGTCTATGTCGATACAATTTCTTCTACTTTTGTTATAAGCTGTTTAAATTGGTCGAGGAAGTGTGAAAAGATATGTGACTTCAGGACCACCAAGCTCAAGGTGGATTTCATGGCTGATGCAGAGAGACACGGTAACAGTTTAAAGAAATTGTGAAATAAATTTTCTGTAAAGGAAACCACTTATATCATTTTAAAATGAATATTATAGTGTTTACTCATTTTCTTTATGGAGAATGTCATAATCACAACTTGGGTTTATGAATTGTTAAAGTCAACATTGTGTCAGAGTAAACCTGGAAATTTCAACATCAGCAGGCTCTATATGAGGACATGCCAGCTGATTCTGACAAATTACACAATGCGTTTTCGGCCTAATATATTGACATTGTAACGTCCCCACTGTATGTCCACATGAGGGTCAATGTAGAGACAGCTCTAGTTAATAAATTAAATGCCTTTATTAAAGTATAATACCGAAAAGCAATATCACAGCTGTGAACAGACATTTCGGCGTAGAGACATTTCAGGAGGTCTGGAAGCATCGTTTAGACCTAACCTATAACAGTAGGCAGGCACTCAAGAGTGATGCAGCAAAAGCAGATTTTCTATGAGCAGAACTTTCATCTGCCCTGCTGTTGTTACAAAACTGGAGTACCGTCTCTAGATCTGTGTGTCATAAGGTGGCACTTCCCCTGAAATAACTCTTGCTCGATGATAGAGCTTCGTTCTCTAGACCAACATAATTTAATGCATGAATTTGCATTTAAGGAAAGTGACAGTAAAAAGGTCGTGCTATTGTGAGTTTTTCAGATTACGTTCATTTCACTGCAATCACCAGAAGAACAGAAGCTAGAAGACAGGTCTGGGAGCTCTTGGATAAAATGCTAAGATATCGACATGTTAAGGGCTGTTGATGGAAACTCTACGTTGTTTTATTAGCTTTTCTTCATTTTTGTCAACATTTCTCCTCTGTTGAAGCGTTAAAAAAGCCGTTTAAACTCGAGATAAACTTTTTGTGGCGACAGTTTTAACATCTGACAGAGATTGGTATTCTGGTCATTTGCTCGCTTTAAGCTTTCTCTTTTACTTTGTTTCTGGATATTTTTAGAGGAGGAAGAGAAAAGATTTCGTTTGCAATAGCCTGAAAACTGGTAAAAGTTCCATTTGAGGCGTAGACCATCAATACGTTCCATGTGGCTTTCACACATCATACAGATTTAATTGAAACTGACTTTTCTTATATTATAAATATGTTTACGTCACATTAGATACGATTTTTAAAAAATTAAATTAGGGCTTTCTTTGATCGATTTGTTTTGTTGTGCTTCTTTTTCAATAATCTAATGTTTATTTAGCAGATAAAAATTCCCAAGTCTTTTTACACTTGAACAGATATTATAACTGCATTGCAATCTAACATGACGTCAACACTTTCCAATTTGTCATTTGAAACACAGTGTCTATTCCAATTCTATTCTTTCATGCCAAACATATTATACAATACCTTCTGATCTTTATGCACTGACAATCACAACTTCCTCCTCCGGTAAATAGCAATACGTGATTGATTCTTCTGGGGCTCGTGGTTTAATAATGCGGAACTGCTTTGTTTGAATGGTGACTGTGCAAACAAAGACAGCAAACTAGCATCACGTGTCCACAGCCTGACACTCCATGAATAGTAAAAAAAAGTGAAGACATGAACTACCAGCCAGATCAACAAACTGCACGAGAAATTCGATAGGAACACGTAAGAAATATGCAGACAACGAGACAACGGACTCGTTCTGTTTCCCCTGGTGACCAACGGCTTGGCCTTGTGACCAGATGTTCGGTCACGAGTAGATAAACGTGCTCTGTGGATAAATAGCACAAAATGACTCAATAGGCATCAAATGCTGTTCACTCTATCCTTTTGCCCTATTTCGCAATGTTATCACAGTTCTGTGTTTGTCAATAGCCACCGCTGTTGTAATGAGTTGTTTACAGTGCGAAGTGTTCCACAATGTAAACAAACGAGTCGGATCTCTGTATTACGTAACAACTCACAATGTGAAACAAAAAAGCGCTGATTATTACCACGTGATCATTGAGAGATTACGTATTAGAGAATGAAGATGTTGTGATCCAGGAGATCAGTTAATATTAAGTTAATGCTCATCTTTTCACAGATTAACAATAGGATATCACTGACCTAGAGATGTTTATTTGGTTCTTTGTCTGTTTGTTTGCTTTGTTTGTTTATGCCTTTCTCCTGTGCCGGTAAACATCGCAGGAGATTGAGCTGTGTGTACTTTTTCTCTCTCCCCCCCTCCCCCCCCTCCTCCCCCCGCCCCTTCCAACCATACCCGGCTCACCCTTTCCCACTGAAGCCTGACTCCTTCATTATTATGACAGGCTCTACTGGTTTTTCAGCTGGCACTCTCACAATATGTCCGAACCACTTAATTTTTCAATCACATAAAAGTCAATAGTCGCCTTTTTTCATCGACATCTTTATTTCGATATGGTACCTGGTTTGAATGTTATTGCCTTGCCTGGTATATTTCATTCCACATGCCATAGTTTTATTGATTGAAAGTCCAAACATAAACATAATGTTTAACAGAAGAAGACATTTAAATGGTTTACTAAAGTTATGAAACCTACTGCATTAACATCTCTCTAAAGTTAGGCAAGCATGCTCATATTATGCATGGCACTGTAAGCTATTCTTTGACTGAGATCTGGAACACTGAGCTTTGGAGAGATGCTCCCTCTTCCGTTCACACCATATACAATATGTATATTCCTCTCATCTTCCATTAAGTCCTTCTGCCTTATCCGTTTGGGGAATGTCCTATATCCGTGGGTAAGATATTATCTCAGAATGCATAAAACGAAGATTTATATATGTTTTAATGCATAGCAACAATGAAATGTCTAACACTCTTATGCACAGGACTCAAACACAGGAAGAACTTGATCTTATTTTGTTTGCCCTACTGCCGCTGATAACAATGGGATCCTATCATGGTTCAAACTCCAAGGTTCTAATTCTGAAGATCCAATATGGCATGTCAACATTTACAGTTCCTCTCGCTGAAACTAAAACAGTTCCTCTCTCTGAAACTAATCTTTTTGAAGATTCCACAGCAACAAATGACCAGAGATAAAGAACCAAATGAAATAAAGTCCAACGGTAGCGTGGACACTGAGACAGGAAAGACATGGAAAGACAACGCAAACATTTAAATGGGAACAAACAGTTGATAAGATTTCGGGATATGGAGAGAGGCAAGTCATTATTGTGGATGTATAGAGTTTCTATGTAAAGATACCCTACTCCCTTTCCTGTTCTCCCAAACTAGCTAGCCTAGTCTAGGCTTCTAATGATCTGAAACAGGTTTACTAATCTTCCTCTCTCTCTGCCTATCCCATTCATTTTCTCTCTCTCCTTTTCTCTCTTTTTTCCCTCTCCCACACAGGCATATTAATACTATCTCTCTCTTTCTTCTGTGGTTCTGACCCTCTTGCCATTCTTGTTCAAAAATTCTCTCTTTCTCCCCTTCTCTCTTTCTCCCCTTCTCTCTTTCTTTCTTTCTCTCTCTCTTTCTCTCTCTCTCTCTCTCTCTCTCTCTCTTCCTCTCGGGACTATTGATCAGACGTTATTATTATTATTTTTGTCCATTTTATGTAGACGTAGGATAAATATTTCTGGACAAATATTTTCTTTCTATCCACCGAAAATCCATGTCATTCCTTGTACAATAATTTTTATATAAATATATATATATAAGCATCAGAGTTGACCTTTCACACTGAGCGAGGCATTAACCAAACGGAGTGGCTTTATATCTCTCTCATATCTAAAAATTTCTCAATGAAAATCCAAAATTCTAGGGGGAAAAAAAGTTTATGTGCGGGTGCATTTACCCTACTCTTCACTTTGAAGTCACAATCCCCGTAGTGCAATTTTGAGAGCAGAACCTGCTCCAGATTACTAAGGGTCAAAAGGGAGTGGCTTCACATCTCCATCATATTCTCATTTCACATGATTGAGAGTCTGATGTGAAGTAAATTTACAGTTGGAGTGGATTTGTTTCTTTTTTCCCTTCAAATTCACAATTTCAAGATGGAGACTGTTGGCGTTTTTAAAATGGAATGCATTGCTTGCGTACATTCACAGCTCCTGGGGTCTAGAATTATTTCAAACCGGAATTAACATACTAGTTAAATAAGCACCTAAATGACAATTTCAGCTATTCTTTCTTAGTAGCTGTCGCCCATGCCTACTATGAAGTACACAAGGTTGTTCAACATTGTTATGTATGTGAGCATGTCTCTGACCATGTTTGTATACCATATCATTATTACATATTATGTATGCTCTTGCTCCTCTTTGTACTGATGCATTTCTCTATATGTTCTGGCTTTAAAAGCACTTTGGTTCTGGAAAGCGCCTCTAGGCCTTAGGAGGTGAAACATTATGTGAATGTCCTTCATTATTATTATGATTATTATGCCAGCTTAGGCTATGTGCAAATGAAATTTATGGTTATGCATCTCTCAGTTTTTTGCTGACTGTCACAGTTCTTTAACAACTTCCTATGCCTAATAAACTTATTTTATTCTTCACACTCAGGCTTCAATTTTGGTTTGTGTTTCAGTGCAAGAATTGAATTCATTCTTTACTTCAGGATTTTAAAAAGTTTTTTTTTTTTTTTTTTTAAAAGGCACCAAGGACACCCGTAGAAGTTCACGTTGTTTTCCTGAGAACTCACCCTAAACAACGCTTTTGTTTGAGTACAGAAAACCAATTATTTGAATTTATGTCTAAGAACATCGCGATCCCTGTCCCCGATCAGGTTCTGCTAATGTCAAGTACCGGACACAATTATTGCATGACGTTTCGTTGCAACTATCAGCACTTGATCACGGCCGTAACTATAATCGTGTTGTTATCCTAGCAAGCTGGTATGTATGGCTATTATAACTTATTACTGGTAATAGCGGAGATTAAATATTAAGGCCACTATAAGTCTTCACGTGCCACATTACGATCTTTCTGATTCCTGTATTTCATGTGCTTTAATCTCTTGCACCCTTTTGTTTCAGATTTGATTTTGCATAGGGGGACACATTGTTTAAGGATGAATGGTTAGTCTCATATCTAACGGCAGTCAAACATTTACTTTATTTCAATAGTTCATAGTTAGCCTTGTGTCTAAAGGAAGCCAAACGTTTATGCTATCTTGAGAGTTCAAATCTAACTACAAATCATTTTTCGATAGGATATATTATTTTATTACGATATTAAATTGTCATTTCCATTTTTTCTCTCTCTGGCTGCTTTTGTTACACTTACGTTGTCATAGACTTATTTATTGTTGTGATTATTTTTATAACTGATAATTAATATATTAACAGTCATACTTTATCACCTCTGCCACAACTTTAACAGCTAAGCTCTATATTTATCGTATCTCTACGGAGAACGCTTGTTTTGGCAAATTCCTCTACTTCTGTTTGTTTCTGATCTGGGTTTGTGTTTGGTAAAACCAGCTCATCTCCGGTCTCTGATGTTGTCAATAATATTAGTGCATTCTTTTTTCTGTCACCCTCTTCTCCCCGGTCCCTCTACCATTCCATGGAATACTGTCCAGGCTAGGCCGTCAGATCTTGAAACGTCGTCGTACCACTGAAGCTTGCCTCGTCTCAAATTGGCCAGCCTAAGTGTTTCGTTGGTGATAGTGGAAATAAAGATCTATCAAATATAAACTTTGTTGGAATGAAAGACACTTCTGAAAACGTTGGAAAGTACCAACAAAGGGGGTTTGGAAAAAAATGTTTTTACAAGTTGGGTCCTGAATAACGTTGTCAAGGAGCCATGCACTTTTCTCCAGTAAACAATGATTCTAAATGTCTATTCATGTACTGAGTAAATGACCGTTTTTTTTTTATAACATTTTGCATAGGGTCTAAAGAATCATCATGTCACTAAACTAGATTTCTCTATATTTGTATAGATAGATAAACACATATGCCCTGCATGCATAACATTACTTCTGCAAATGCAAATTCTCATAGAAATGAATTTAACGATTTTATGAGAAAAACAGAAAGAAAATAGGAAATTTAAACCAGTTTCCATCGAACATGGGCTCCAATTATAAGAATTGTCGATTCGGAGTAGAAATTGATTGACTCTATCAGACAGCGTAAACATGTGCGGTTCTTCTACTGCACTGGGTAAACAAAGAGGGAGAAAACCTGGCTGACACGTCCTCCGGCCTCATTAGAAATCGCCACCGATTCACGTATAACGGTATGGTAATAACAATAGCCATATTCGTCAAGATAATCATTTCTCGTGCATTATGAATGTTACGTCTTCTTCTTCTTTTCTTTAGCCTTTAAATCCAATTGCGGTCACCGGAGCGCCTCCTGACGAATTATGCACCAGCTTCTTCCATATATTAGTGCTGTGGGCTAAAGATCAGGTCTCCATCAAATGTTTTCTTTGTCCATTCAGATCCTGGATGTCTTTTTTTCTATTCTATCTGCCTCAAAGGATAATAAGTAGATAGTAAATTACTTTTGATTAGATCTATGTTAGACATAATACATGTTGATGGAATATACACAATGGTTGATAAATAGAGGGGTTTGATTACTGTGATTTTTAAAAAATAATTAAATTAGCATATAATTACAACATAAGCCTATGCAAACTCATGTAACTGTGTCCAAAGTAAGACAAAGAAAATGAATCAGATGTTGTGAAGGGGTATGAACATCATGCATAAATGCACAGCCAAGTTTGCAACAATGAGCAAAAATATCTACCACGATACAAATATAATCAAATTCAAAAGCATTTACATAAATTGTCACGGTTCCTGACAAAACAGTACTTGGGGTAGTTTAATATAAAATTGACTGTATAAGTATTGTATATTAGATACGCATAATAGCATAACACATTGTAAAATGCTTAGAACCTGTATTGTACTTGGATAAAAAGTATATTATTTTATTATTATTATTAATATTATTATTATTATTATTATTATTATTGCTGAAATGGCTCAGCTCATGTGAAAGTTAGGCAAATAGCTGAGTTTAATGCGAAACGAAGGAAATTGAAACATTTGGCAAATAATGTTCTATTACAGATCTGCATTCTCAGATCTACATTCAAAACATGCAAAGAACACAGTCATAAGTAATGTCGTTACAATGAGAGGCCCAGGACTGCAAAATCATTACGAAACAAGGAGAAAATCATTCCAAGGCCTAGAAAATATCCAACCGATTCTACTCGAGAGTGCTATAGGCTGGAAAGATTACATGAAAGTAATTTCTTTTTCTGGACCGAAAAACAGCCCTGGTAAACGTTTGCGGGTTTTCAATATAAAGAATAAGATAACAGTAATGCTAAACGTTGGTCCTTAACAACAAAATAATTACCTCACTCCGTTTTTCTCAAAAGAACTTTTCTTTTCATTTCTTTTTTTTTTTTCTTTTTTTTTATAATTGTTTCTGTTTTGTTTTTGTCTTTAAAAATAATTTGGATCTTCTGCTCTTGATTTCATAGACTGATGCATGGGTGCAATGGTAGAGACTTTTAGTGAGATCATACATCGAAATTACAGATTTATTTTGATTAGATATTATTATAATCTCTGTATAATTTTTTTAAATTATTATCTGGGAACATCGCAAAAATGATATGGTGAGTAGTTATTGTTATTTACAAGTGGTCTGTTTTCTCCTTATCTTGATATTCTTGCAAACCGATCTCGGAAATCAAGAGAATATCGGCATTGAGAGTGAAAGCGAGATAATTTTACCATAAGCTCTTTTGGTCGTTTAGGCATTGCACAAATTCTTCAGTTCTATTGGATTTATGCAAGGAGCAGTGTGGGCATATTAAGTTTTAATAACGTAAAGTTGGACATTCCCTGAAGACAAAACCTTTCTAATTATTTCAAATTTTGCAACGGCGACAACAGCAGAAGGAAATGCTTAAATTCAGCATCGTTTTTTAATATCATTATGCTATTTTGACTCATGAAAATCCTAAATAAGCTTTATTCTCACAAGGATATTCTCACTAGAATTTTTGTTGTGGCAACTTCAAGATTAGGACATTGTGTACCAGACATCTCGAAGGTCAGATCAGACGAATTGGGATCCCCCAGACAGGGCCTCTCTGACCACAGATTTTTATATGGATTTACCAGATCGAATGTATCACACGCATGTTATATCTCACCTGAGCCAGGAGTCGCATCCTCTAACATGGCTAGATATTGATTGATACAGTTATGCAATACATCCCATATCGTTTATTTGCCTGGACCAGATAGATGTCCTCAATATATGTTGTAAAGTGGAAAACTAGAACAGCCAATATCAGGAAAGGAAAAGATTAGCCAAGAAACAAAGAAAGCGTTTTTCAACACTGTAGTTTATTAAATTTCTTTTAAAATCACTTTTTTTAAATGTTACCATATCTAGCAGTCCAACGGAAGCCTTGGGCTAAAACAAAGTGACCAGAACCAAGATGGTGACAAGCACATTCTTTTGACACACGTAATGGGGTTAGTCAGCGGAGTTTTGTCAATCATTGTCCTACATAAGCATCGGCAACGATACGGTTGATAATAATGAATAATAGATGGCTTTTATATAGCCGTCATTCCCCCATAGCACTATCTCTGAGTAATTCAGACTCTACTTTTCTCCTAATAAACCCAACTAAGACATTTAAATGTACGTTCTCAAGTTCCAATGAAATATGCTACGTTATTATGTGTCAGGGGCTCAGTCCACATCAATATAACAATAACTTCTCCGCCTATAGGTCTAGTTGGGTTCTCACGTTATCGTAGGTCGAGCCAGACTGTGTGTAAATTGTCTTTTCCAATGACAAAATGTTGATCCTCGACAGTATTCGCATCAAGGAAGTTCTGATACCAAGTCCCAGCTATTAGACCATCGACGCACAATGATGTGTGTGGCTTTCAGTGTAATACATTTAACATGGGCCTTTATAACTTTACATCATCTTCATGTGGTGCTCGGTATCAATGACACGGAAGAAAGGTGATTGTCTGCGTTCCACCTTTCCTTCTTGATGTTTCTACCTCGGTACACGTTATCACAATGTTTCACCCTGCAGTCCCATTGTTTCCTTGTGTACCTTTTAAAAACTAATATTTATTACATACGAGTTGATAGTGTAACAGAAGGAGAAAATAAAGGGATAAAAATCAAACCAAGCTAATTAATCTGCTTCTCATTTTCAATAGACCATGCCCAAACTGCCAAAACTCGGTAGATTTAATCGTAACAGGCATCACAGGAGCTGGAGAGGACAGCCAATCTAAGTAGGCCTCCTTGTCACCGGGGAATCAATACAGAATACTGCTAGCTTTGGCATTGACGAAAAGAACCACAGTGGGCATTATTTTCAAAATTTGGTGAGACTGAACCCACCCCCCCCCCCCGCCCCCCACACACACACACACAGAGTCAACTTCTAGTCTCTGGGATTTTCGTGGAGCAAACTGAGAACTTTTATTTTGTTTGATTGTACGTTTGTTTTTGCAAAGAAATGGACGAAATTTTTCTATATCTGATTGATTGATTGATTGATTGATTGATTGATTGATTGATTGATTGATTGATTGACTGATTGATGGATGGGTGGATGGATGGATGGATGGATGGATGGATAGATAGATGAATGGATTCATTCATTCATTCATTCATCCATTCAGTCAATCATTCATGATTGATCAGTTGATTAATACATTGATTGATGTCTATATCTTTTCAATTTAGTTTTGTTCAGATCAGTTTAAGTTTGTTTAATTTAATTATATTACTTTCTTTTCAACAAAAGAATCCCATTTCGTTCTCAAAGAAAGTACATCAAGCTCAAGAGACCACTTCGCAAAAAACAAACAGTGGTTATTCATGTGTCAAAGGTAACAGCCTGCACTTGTGGAAATCATAATCATGAATTCCGATGTGTTCAACGTAATTGACAGTGCAGTGGAATTCCTGCAGTAACGACAATTATCAGACAAATCAATAGATCGCGCCGATATTGCTTGCAAGATGAAAAGTTTTTGTTTTTATTTGTTCCGTTTGCTTCCTATTGGGCACGTCGGATGTTTGCAGAGATATTATTCATAGAATCTGTATGGTTAGTGGTAAAAAAAGACAGTTCAGAAAGGACGCTGTGAGCCATGGAGAAACACTAACTTATTATAATTTTCAACATTGATCGAACTGAAAGGATCACTGTTTGCGCTGCTTTCATTTATCTCTGATTTGCGTTCTCTTTTCAGTTCAGTATCATGAGATTCCATACTGAAAACAGTCTGTATCACAAAGACCTTCTTTATTATCGTTCTTACTCTTGTTTTGTTTTTTTTATTATTGACCCTAAAGATGTCAAATGCGAACCACTAGAGTGCCAGGTTGTTTATGATGATATTCAATTTCAAGTTTATAGAATGGTAGTTCGTATTTTAGGGTCATCTGTCTCACGGGTCAATCAGAATGGGTCATACGTCGCTAAATTCGAACAGAGAAATAACGAGGTTGAATGAAATGAAGTTGGTTTGATGTCCATGTTTTTGTATTGCAGGAATTGAAAGAACATACATCACTGAATAAGAAAATATTGCTTTTGTGGGCAGATTATAAGTATGCCAGGATGTGTAGATACATAGCTTTACGTGCTAAACTGTCCATTTTTGCGATTTTCCTTCTGTTTTTGCTGATGTTGAGGGATCACAGGAAGTCTCTTCAATTTACAGTATATCTGACTATAGTCTACTTCAAGACTTTTTGCACCATATGAAAGTGCATGAAATAAGGTTGTGCGTGATATAATAACCATGTTTTACGGTAAAACGATTCAATTTGACTGACTGACTGGAGACACACAGCGGTGTCACGTTAATTAGCGTACTAGTTGCACCATTGGAAGGAAATCCAACGCCAAGTAACATGAGTGACACTTTAACCAAATCTACTCCTTGACACCTCTCGAGTTCAAGAACAGTACTGGCAGTGCTGCGCGAGCTGCATGTGAAATGGAAATATTTGTGCATTCGAGGGGCACGAGCAACAGTTTGTCGGCCACTCATCATTACTCAAAGATTCCGGTTTTGTGAGAGATGACATCTTTATAGATATGCCATGATCCAGTTAGCAGTGCCACCCGAACTAGATCAAAAACTGACAAAACTTTTAAGATTCATATTCAAACATGAATGTTTAAAAAAATAAGAAAGACAGTTTAAAATCTAGTTGGACTGATGAATGCTTAATGTTCATCTCAAATAAACAAGCTTTTGGAAGTGCTGACATAGTATAATTTTGTATTTGGTGATCTTCCTCTCTAATTAGACAGCACTGTGTATCCAGCAAGAAACTGTGTATGTGTTTTAAATCAAAAATTCATCTCTGAATTTCATTTTCATCTGTGTGCATCACAATCATGGCAGCTCTCAGAAACAGGACGCGCTTAAACAGCAATATTGATAAGGCATGATCGATTGCAAGGTGATTAATACTTCTGGAGAAGATATTTGTAGCTTGTTTTCTAAGAGAGATTCAATTTCAATATCTAAGTTTAGGTTCAAGACATTTTCTCACCGCATATTCCTCAGTGACGAATTACACTTCTAGGTATCTAAATTTGTTGGTTTTCGTTTTTTTCATGCACAGAAAATGGCTTTTGTACATCTGCACTGACGTGCCACTGTTCCATCGCAGTTAATGACATCTTATTCCCTTGATGTGGAAAAGAACTACATGTATATATACATCCATATACACCTTGTGCACAACAAACAAACAAAAAAAAGGCAAAGTCGATGAAACTTCTGCCCAGCGAAGAAGCTGTGGAGTTTTTCTATTTAGCAGTCAGTGAAAAACAGGTTGTACTTCCAAATAGAACAGTGCTGTATGGTCGATCTACATTAATCAATTCAGAATCCATCATTTTTGTTGCTGTTGTTGTTGTTGTTGTTGTTGTTGTTGTTGTTGTTGTTGTTGTTGTTGTTGTTGTTGTTGTT
>JBCEWB010064155.1:18592-30163 GCA_039654565.1 Peronia peronii | reverse complement strand
TCCGCATTCACCGCCTGATCGCCACTTATTACATCACGACAAACACCCTTCAACATCCAGGAAGAAAGTTCGTGACATTATGCCTTGGCACTAAATTACAATTTTTGGGCCTTTATTCAATCTGTTTTGGCAAATTTGACTCTGAAATGCATTTTTACATTGATATAGAAGGGTTCTGTGAAGAAAAAAAAATTGCGTCAAAAATTCATTCACTGTTGAAAAACACCTGATTTCTCCAGTTGCCTCAGTCTGACGAGCGCCTGATTTCACCACGTCGCGTTTCATATAGATCTATATACAATATATTCACATTCACATGAATATAGACAAAATTATGACAAATAGCATCAGAATAAGACTCAAGACACAGTGATAAGTGCATCACTGATGGTGGAAATGAATTTCTGCAATGTTCATGATTAGTTTTTACATGCAGCAAATGCCCACTTTTTCAGACTATTTCAGTTGATTGTAAAGTGGATGCATAGAGTCTTCCTGTATTATAATAGGCTTGGATAATAGTACAGGGCATTGACATATTCATGATTTCCTTCAATATTTTCATTCATTTCTGTGAGAGGCCATGAGTAATATAATATGGTAGAAGCGATTCATGATTTATATCCTGTGGCAATAGTAACTGTGCAGTTTGTTGAGAAGGGACATCCAAGGCTGGGTAAAATCAAGTGAACAAGTACTATATTTTGGAGATAAAGATGAAAAACAGGTTCAAGTATCAGATGCAGTAGCTCTGTCCAGATTACCCAGTCACAATGCATATATCAGTGAAGTGCGAACTAGTGTCAGGAGACAAAACGAAAGACATTTTCTTATATACACAAGGCACAGATCTGGTGGTTTTGTTTGTCTTTCATGGGTGAAGAAAGCAAAAATTGTCCAAATAAAAAGTTGGTAGTTTTGGAACCTGTGCTTCATATGTTCTCGGCAAGGTGTCTTTTTGTATTTTTTAATAATTTTTGACATTTTTATTTTTTTATATATATTTTTTTTTTTTTTTTCAGCCAATTGATCCTTGATAATTGTCAGCACATGTCATACCTCTTGAAAACTGACATTTTAAAAATAACATTATTAATTTAAAATAACATAAAGCCTTTGGTTCATTTTTCTGAGAGTTGCTACTTGCTGTAATCTACTTTATCTTGTTGATTTTGTTATCAGGGCCATAGTGATCGATAGATTTGTTATTTCTATGTCTCCACCACAGAGCAAGTCAGCCCTGCAACCCGAGATGAGATCAAACAAATGTACAATGCCATGTGTGAACTGCTGCGACATTTTTGGGCTTGTTTCCCTGTGTCGTCCAAAACTTTAGAAGATAAGGTCAGACTTGAGCAAAGACTGCTCATTGTATTATAGAGTACATTCTGCTTTTGTCTTGTCAAGAACTTTTTCTGTTTATCACATGACCACAGTGTTATTTCTGTGTCTCTTTTTTGTAAAGGAAAATTTATAGACCTAAGTTAATGTTCCATCGCTTCCAAGAGAAAAAAGAAAACCTTATTCAAGTTTTGTTGTAATTTTCTTCATAGTTTTATGGAAATATATTACATCTCTTCAAAAATTAATTCTATTTAATTAAGTCCACGTAAGTTAAGTTAATTAACTCCAATAAGCATTTACATAAAGTAATTAGGGTATGATATTGTATTCAGACATTACAAGGCTGGCTTTGATGCATCTTTACCATCATTTTTTTATCCTCAGGTAACAAAAATGAGAACGACATTAGAGAGGTTTGAGATGACCAAAGTAGTGCCACTGAAGGAGAAAATGGAACAAGATCATTATGCAATGGATGTAAGTCCGCTTTCTTTCTGTAATGGCAACGTTTCATTTTTTTTTTTCCCTGCATTTGAAATATATGTATATATTAAATATTACATGTGTCAAGTTTTACGCTTTTACTATCAAAAGAAAGAAGGAATGTTCAATTTTTTAATAAAGGTTAAAAAAAAAAAAGTTCAAAATGAAACTGTTTGATCATAAGATCTTGATATCATCACATGAAATTCATCTCACATATTTGTTCCTTTCATTCATTAAGATGACCCACAATTTTTGCAGCTATATAGTAGATGAGAAATGCTGTGTTTAAAATTAAAGGGACATTCTCCCGTAGAAATATAGCATCTGCCTAGTGTTTGATCTTCTCACTTCACAAAATTCGTATTGCTTATTTTCTCATTCATACAGGACTGTTGACCAATAGGACATTCTCCCATTGAATTATATAGTACTCGCATTACATAAGACTGAATCGTCTCACTTCCAAAAAACCCTAATCGTTATCCTCATTCATACAGTACTACTAACCAAAAAGAAATTCTCCCATGGAATTATAGCACTCATTTGAGATTGAAAATCTTCCCACTTCAAGAAAGCCTTAACACTCTTTATCTTTCCATGTCGCAACAGTTGACTGGTCACTTGGTGGAGATGCTCAACGCAGCTTACATCAAGTTTGACACCTGGCTGGCCAAGCGCAGTGCCCGCCGCACATGACCCTGAGCTCCCATGGATGATAGTCAGAGAATGCGTAGATGTCTGGATGCTAGTGTGAGTGAGAAAAATTTTCCGACGATGCTGTGCATTTAGTTAATGAGTCAGAGACCGTGAGATGGAAGAAAGTTATTACAGATTGATGACCATGTCTGAAGAATATTGGCATAGTGTGGTCGTACGAAGTTGTTGAATGATGCTGCTTCAACATAGTTCTTGACATGAAGAGTGCACCGCTGATGTGGCACCAAATTGAAAGGACAGGACATAATAAGAGAATGTGGAGATTGTTTTCAAATTTCCTTCACTCCTCTTGAGATCTAAAGATACTGGTAATAATACTGTAAGATACTGATAATAATACTGTCTGAAGATCCTTATTCACCAGTGAAAATAATGAGAATTTGTTTTATTGGATAATACTGAATTGTGATTTATATATCATTGATGTCCAACTCTAATTGTATAAATAAAAAGTTGGATCCAACTCTAATTGTATTAATAAAAAGTTGGATCAAATACACCTCAAAATAAACCTCAAGCCATACAGTGATCCATCACATAACAATTTTGCACTGAAATTGTGCACTGGGATTGTCCAGATGTTTTTATATTGGATCATTTAGGGGCTGAGGGTTATTTTTTAGGCAAAAAAGTGCATTTAACCTAATTTGGTGCTGACAAGATTGAAGTCAGAATCGAGGATATTACTTGATATCGAGGGAATTCTTAGATGAGGTTTTAGCAAGATTTAGATACATTAGCAAAGGTTGGAAGAATTTATCTTCTTAGATGATGCCATATTAAAATTGGAATATAAGTTACTAGCAGTACTGGAGGAATTGGTGAAAGGGTGCTCTATTAATTGGATTTTGAACCATTGACAGACAAGGGAAGAGAAGTGTGAGACAATTCTGAACCCAGAATACTGACACAGAAATAAGATGGAACTGTTAGATCCTATACTGTTGCTTTCAAACTTAGCTGGCAATTTAGAGGTTTAGCTGGCAAAACTATTGTACTAGTACTATTTTGTGCTGCACAAGTGGAAACTGGAGTCAGGTCTAGTCCCGACATTGTTGTTGATATTTATTAGCATTCATTTTGTTTGGGGCATTACATTCATTGACATATCCTCAGTCATGCCACTTTATTCATGATAGAATTTCTTAGGAATATGTGAAATCAACAGTTTTTGCCCTTCATATGAGATGTAGTAGAAGAATCAAAGTTCCTACTTTAGTAGGAAAGCAAACATTTTGGATGTTCCAAATTCATTTGCTAATCCCACCAAGTTTTCAGGTTTTTCATATATATTCATGTTTCAATTCTGTGCACTATTAAATAATTACAGTGAGCATTTGGAATGTGAAACATTTTCCTTCTTTATTTTTTTTTTTTTTTTTTTGTTATGGAAATAAATTGACCCCTTTGAGTCATGCGTTTTCCTTACGCAGTGTGATTTGAAAGGTCTTAGTTTTGAACACCATATCAAAATCTACATTGAAGGGTTAGATTAGAAGTATAAAAACATTCTCATTACTTGGGATATTTGATTGATAGTTGGATTTACTACAACTTCATTGAGATACATTTTTCTTTTCATTCACTGTGAGAAAAAACACCTTTACTGATGTTAGAGAGACATTAAGAAAAGTTCTCTGCATTTTTTTCTTTTGATATAGAAATGAGTGGTGTATTTTTGAATTTACTAAGCAATAAGTGACAGAGAGCAGTCATTCTCTGTTATACTCTTTCCTTGCCAATCATCTGTATGTAGACAACCACCAAATCATAACTGGTGTTTCTGACAGATATCAGTGCTCATTTTTAACCATTATTATGAACTGTAACTCATTCGTACTTCTTTTCTTATGAAAATAGAGAAAGATTGTGTTTTGGTTTGCTTGTTTTACATCAACTTCTGCTGATTTCCTACATTGTTACAGTTCACTTTGAAAATGCTCTGGCAAAACTATGGAAAACCCTTTGGCACAGAAATAGTTAAGATCATCTATTTGAGAAATTTGTTAACATGTCCGATAGGCAACAGTGGTCTTGTGCAGTGAATCCTAGGAAATGTTGAGAAAGTTGTGGATATATGATCTTAGCATATAAATTAATTGAAATTTCACTGTACGTCTGTGAAGATATAACTGTTCAACTTATCTCCCTCCCATTAGTGGGATAATCTTCTCTAGCAAATCAGTCTTTAACCACAAGTTCGAATGTGGCTGAGACAGGTGATATAAGTCAGCCTTTCTCCCCAAAAGTTATTGACTCAATGGAAACGGAGACGGGCATACTTTACTTTTAGTGAAAAAATATGTTTAGCTATGGATTTTTCTGTGCCCAGATATTCATGTTCAGAGTTCACTCTGTGACCTTGTGGAAGTAAAATCTGATTTTCCCAACAAAGCCCTCTGTGGCATCAAATTCATTTGACAGGATTACTCAACATCTAATGTCCATGAATTAGAAGGCATTATACTTTTAAAAAAAGTATTCATCTATGCTTGTACGTGCTGCCAAGATATTCCTGTTAAAAAATTCACTCCTTGACCTTAAGGGGAGGGGCGGGTCCTGAAATCGAGATCTTGGCTGAAAATACCGAATTTCCGATGATTTTTTTTTCTTCAAGCTAAACCATTTTATTTCAAGATTTTACCGTTTATATGGTCAAAAAACTGGCCTATTTCATGTGTAAACTGGGCTTTTCCTGCAAGAGGGGGGTGTCTAAAATATCACTTAAATTCGCTTCTGACAGTCAATTTCAACTGAAGATATGAGGTTTTTACACTAAGTTTGAAAGTATTTCTCAGGAAAAAAAGCCAGGCAAGAGAAGGAGGCTGAAGAGGGAGGTCCAGTCTATCAAGCTGGAATGTTTTGAGGTAAAAGGAACACATTATGTCACAAGGAACTGGTTGAAAAACTTTGTCAAAACTTTAGAAGCGATTATCTTGAAACTACTTTTTGAGCACACTTTTCCCTAAGACTTTTTTAGTTACCAGCAGATTTACTTGAAATTTAGCATGAATCTTCCTGCATATGTGTAAAATAATAACAAGTATCGGATTTGCAATATTTTGTTTACTTTTTGAGATAATGTTATGGAAGTGCCAGAAAAATTAGAGAAAGTACCATCTTGCCACGTACAAATTTCAAAAATTTGTAGAAGAAAAACTGATACTTAGTGCTATTGAGGTTAGGGAATACTACGTGTGTGCAAAATTTGAAACAATTTCATTGAAAAGCACTGAAGCCTTAGGCTTTTGAAAATTACCAATTTTTGGGGCCAGAAATCCAATATGGCGACATTTCCATGGCAACTAACCATCCAAATTATTTTTTGACACTTTCCCTCCTCTAATTTGGACATGCTGAATTTAAATATGATGCTTAAAAAAGCCTAAATTGAGTACTTTAGAAAATCACTCTCAGGACCCGCCTCTCCCCTTAAGGAAGTAAAATTTGATTTTCTCAAAGCTCTCTGACATCTAATTCATTTTACCAGATTGCATGACACAGAAACACCCATAAATTAAGAAGGCATTACACTGTATGAAGAAATGATTTTCCCCTCTCATATTTCACCCTCAGTTAAGCATTCATCTCTGAAACATGTGTTTCATGAAAGAGCAGCTTGAATATTTCACTTTTTCATGTGTCTTGTTTATGTGTGTGTAGTACGAGCATGTCAACCCCTGAGGTCCACAGAATACAGTTTGAAAATATGTTTGATTTACAAGACAAGCAGGTCCACTTTCTTCAGATTCCCCATCTCTCTCCTGTTGACTTAAAGAGTTTTTATAGTGCTAATCTTTTAGACTATTTAGTGTACCGATCCATTATTATGGCAAGTGAAGGCAAATTTCGGGGGTAAAGTCAGGTCATATCATATAGATTTTGAAAAAATATTTTAGAAATTCCCTTTTTTTTTTTAAGCAATTTTCAATGGAGCCCCAAGTAGGAGCTATGAAATATGTTTTGGATTTAAGTTTAGAAGCAATAATAACTTTTTTGAAAATGTAGCCGGGCTTTTTTTGCACAAATGCTACATACTGCACTCGTGAGAGCCATTACTTAATTGATTTTGTCAATAAATTACTAAGCATAATCACATCTCTGCATTTGTATCTTGTACAGCCATGAATGAATTACACCAACTTGCAGAATATGTGGGTGGAACACATTTGACCGATGATGTTCATATTTCTGTTTTGACCTTGAGGTTGAATTTATGTACAGAATATAGTCCCAGTTTGCTGAGGGCAAACATAATGTTTTGTGGGACTGAAATGTCTTTGTTATGATCAGTTTATATTTTGGAACATACTCTTGTGAGTCACATTCCAGACTTGGATTGATACATTTAGTGTTCCTTTCACTTTGAGACCAGTAATACTGTGCAAAAACGAAATCATCTGCTAGGAAGTTCCTGCCTGCATGAGCAGGGGAAATGCAAACAGTACTAAGTGATGAGATTCTGAATATTTTTTACAACATCCTGTGTGTTTTTTTGCTATGCTGGACATAAGACATATTTCTATTTATATGTAGTTCTTTTCATGGGAGAAAAAAGGAGTAGCCAGCACCAGGCTGGTCTTGTAAGTATGGCACGGTGCCTGATATAAAAAATAACAGTAAAGATCATCTATGTATATTATAATATGTTTCCTCTCTCATATATTAGGCAGCTCAGTTTCTTTTTGGCACGAGCATTTTATATAGCACATCAGTTTTTTGTAGTGCAGTTTGTCATTTCTTCACATATATATGCTTATATGCTGCATGGTTGCGTGAAGTGAGCCTGATAAATTTGTCATGTATCTCAGTGTTCATTCTTGGGGATTTGAAGATGACCATGACATCAAGTGGTTGATGGAGATGGAAGGTACATCCAAAGGTGGCTTGTGAAGCCAGTCTGGGTGTGGAATTCTCGTTCAGCAGGTTGGGCACATATTGTGGGACAGATGTGTATAGATGGCGCTAGGTGCTGAGGCCTTTCAGTTTCACAGTTTGCGTTTCTTCTCTGCAATCTGTGGGTTCTACTTTCCTCAGCTGAGCAGACACCATGAGCAATCGAGTTGACCAATATCCTGGGAAATTCCATCCACCCATATCCTTGGCCTTGCCTCAGCCACAAGTTTACCTCACTTCTTGGCTTGATCCTGTTATGATGGGTTGGAAATTAATGATTGTTATTCTTAACTGTGAACCTGTTGAACCAAGATGCCCTCCAAATAATAGTAGTAGTGAGTAGTGTTAATGGTTTAATGATATAGGAAAACGTCTGAGACTGAGTTTTTCCTGAAATCTTGTGTTCTACTATTAGGCTGTGCCAGGAAGGACAGTTTACCACTACATGGTTCTCCCAGTTTTGAATATTGATGCTGAAGTCCTTCAGGGAGGCTTTCAGGTTAACCATGAAGTGCTTTATGTAGAGAATTCCTGGTGTCAGTGGACATGAATGCATCTGATTTTGGTGAGAAAATAAGTTTACAGTAGCTAAATGTCTTCTGTGTGAAGGTAGTTAAGTTCAAAGTTGACTCCTGTTACCCCTTTGATCAGTGAAAGCAGATTTTCTCAGCACAGCTTCTGTGACACCTGACTTGTTTCTCCTGGATGTGCGACACTTTACATGTGTCTTGTAGATGTCAACGTAAGCCTGTCATTTTTCAGCAAACACTGTCTGGGATCTTCTTCCAACACTTTTCTCCTGTATCCTTGTTTATCCTTTGTTTGGGTGGTGTTTACAAACTTACTTATATCAGTTTCTCTTCCATTTATTTCTTAGCAGATCAGGTTCTTTGTATGTCAGTGTTTCTGTAATGAAAATCTCAGACATCCCCATTCCTCCGTATGGCGCACAGTTCCTACATTGTTTTTTTGTCGAATAACTTTCAATTTCTCTTTTCTTCGCACTTTCTGCTTTGTAATTCTCCATTTAGAACAAGGAGAGATATGTTATGTATGTCTCACAGCCAAGCAAAATGAGTCGTATTTCGAGTTTCCACCAGTTTGAGTTGTTTATTATCATATAAAGCCTTAATGCAAATACTTCACATGGTGAAAAGTTCGACTTGCCAGAAATATTGCAAATTGAGGAAACAGAAGGTGACGCCTAGCCACAGCTTAAAATCAGAAAAAAAATGGGTTAAAATGAACAGCTTAAACACATAAATGTATATTCATCATTCTCACCTCTCAACATTCAGAAAGGTACACAGTTGTAAAAGAAGAAAGCTGGGCGTGTTTTAGTTAATCTTAATTTTGTCCAGGGAAATAGTTTAAGTTAGGTAAATATTTATATATGTAAAGTGTAAGTGTGTGTGTGTATTTAACACATTTTTTTTGTAGTTTCCTCTTATTCATTTTACTGCTTGAGTGAATCAAATTAATGCAAGACTGAGATAGTCAATGATTTCAGCTATGTACTGCCAATATTAGTCCTCAGGTAATGAAACATTGATTGATTCGTGGAAATTTATAGTCAGTTCCATTTAGATGTCTGAAATTTCATGAAATGAGTACAAGTTTATCAAGCATGACAGGTGTGAAAATTCGACAAAAAGTTTTTTTTTTGTTTGGTTTGATGGTAGGTATCCGTCACTCTCGACAGACTACAGTGTCGCTACATGTTGCGCATTGCAGTTTTGTCCTGTGGTTTTCTTCTTTCTTGCTTCTGCCGTTAGGGTATGTGGCTCCTAATGCTGGGCAAGACCTTTGTCTTACTCACACTCACAGTCTGCCTACTGTCCAGGCAATCAGGAGGCCATGCTTTCCCTATCTGCTGAGGCCACTTACATAAATTATGTACATGTAGGCCTATTCCCTTTGAAACATCTTCTTGGTACGCCAGGTTCCTCTGTAGAACACTGCCTTTGTCCTACCTCCCTATACAGAAGATGCTTTGTCTTTTAGTTGTCCAGATAAGTTGATGAAAAAACCCCAAAGGATTCTGGCTCTTGCTTAGTTCAGGAGCATTTGCTAGTAAATGTATGCACTGCTTGTATTTGCTGGTATCAGCAGCTTCATTTTTTTTTTGTTCCTGTTGTTGGCATCAAATAGTAATACCCGCTCGATGTGGCAAAGCTTTATTTGTCCTTCCATGTTTGGGAATATGATACAGAATTTCACAAAAGAATAACAAAAGAGGAACAGGGTGAGGATTTTTTCCATAATTTTTGCTTTTTTTTCTCCAATCTGTGGATTACTTTGTATGATGGATGATTTGTCTGTGATTTTTATTGAAAGGATTGAGTGTGAGGAAGGGAATAGATGATAATTCATTCATTCGGACATTGATTTTCATCTCTGTTACTGAATTCCCATCTGTCTAGCTATTTGAATGCTCTGCTCTGTGTAAATGTTTGAAAGACTGACCATACATAATGTTTGGGGTGATCAACAGTGACTGTTAAATTTTACATGTTTTTTTTTTTTTTACCTGTAATTGCATGCATGCAGAGACTGAATGTCTTAATACTTACATTTCAATGTCTTTGTTATATATACAGGGTGCAGCAAAATAGTCTGACACATTTGTATGTTGAATAGAGTCAAGAAGAAATATTTTCAAAATGTTCATATAGTGCCATTTTGTTTCAGTTATTTTTTGGTTTATAGAGAAGTTCAAAGATGCCATTTGTCAAGAAATTCTGCCATTCCACATGAAATAACTTGCTGAATAATGGACAACTTCATGATCTTCCAGTGTGGGGATAATAATGGCACCCACTTGACCAGTTTATTTTTAAAACCAATTGAAATAGAATGGCTGTATACGTATGCACATTTGAAAATGAAAATACATTTTTCATTCGTTACTCTGTTATCTGGCTTTCATTCAACGTACAAATGTGTCAGATCATTTTGTTGCACCCTGTACATATATATATTTTGTGCATGCTCATTTCCTGCCAGTTGCATTTTTTCTTTTTTGTTTTTGGCCTCTCCATTAAGGCATTCAGTCAAATTTTGTACATTTTTGTCTTGATAATGATGACGATGTTATTATAATTGTTTGTGTATAGATCATGTTTTTTTTTTTTTTTTATAAACCGAATTTATTGTCAAAGGTGACTTTGGCACGCTTAATGGGTACAACAAAAATTTGTTAATGAATGGACAGGATAAAACACTTTCTTTCTTCTCATTTTTCATTGAAGACAATGTACAGAATGTGCATAAAACCAGCTATAATTAAAAGTCCGGGATACAAAGCCTGTGTGTACTCTTTGAACCTGAGTGTCTCAGTGTCATCAAGGATCTCTGGAGTTATTGCGTGCATGGTACCTTACAGTCTTCTTTAAAATGTGTCAGCTTCAGCTTTATTTAGCTAATAGGTAGTACATGATGTGTAAATCAGAATTACATATACTTGGAAAGCCAGTCTTATTCATGCAAATTATAACCATCGATATTCGAGTAACTCAGGGGTCTCGGACAATTCTACATTTCAAACACTGACGACTATGGTCTTGCCATAGTATTTGTAGTTTCTAGTCGCTGAAGATGATGCGATAGATGGCCAAGCTGGTGCCACATACGTGCATGCAACACTGCAACCCGTTTTTTATGTTAACAAAACTGTAAAAATTTACAAGGTAAAAACCCACATCCCAATGTGATTGTGAATGTTTTCAGGACTTGAGTCCAGATAGTTTTTGTCACTCCCTGTACAAAGGATCACAGAACATGTCTGTGAGAGACTGTGTAGGTGAACAGCAGGGGATAGGAATTTGCCACTGCATTACATGTATGTGCTTTTTAAAAAAAATTGAACTGATTCATATAAATGTGTAATGTCTTTCTCAATTTTTTTCATCTCAAACACGAAGTTTGTAGCTTCACAACATTTTATTATTCCAGAAAACACCATCATCATCAAAAAGCATTCTCTTTCTCCCTTAACTTTCATACTCTAAAAATGACATGTATCTAAAATGACACACCTGGAAAAGAAAGGCAGTTAATTGTGTTATTCAAGCATTAAAGTGGGAAACATCACAAAAAAAGAGTATAGGGGGGGGGGGGGGGGGGGGG
>JBCEWB010064155.1:0-18582 GCA_039654565.1 Peronia peronii | reverse complement strand
GACATTTGCCTAAAAGGACACCCCGGGAAAAAAAAGGAGGGGAGTTGTGTTGTTAAAGCATGAAAGGGGGAAAAAGCAAAAAAAAAAAAGGGAGCCCCCCCCCCCCCCCCCCCCACCCCTCTCAAATTTAAAGGGACACCTATTAAGAGCTTTATTGGAGTGAAAAGTAATGTGTGGAATCCATTAAGATTTCCATCATATTTTAGTTCTCAAAGTTCAGTTTACAAATATGAGAGAAACCTACTGAAATTCCATTCATGGTTATTTTCATTCCAACAATGCTGAAGTCCTTCAGGGATCCCTTTAAACATGAAAACTAGAAGTGAAAAAAAAAACAACACACATCTCTTTCCCTCTCGCCTGACACATATGATTATCCGCATACATCTCCTTTGATAGTCTGCAAACATTTTAAATGCCATGTAAAAAAAAAAAGAAAGAAAAAATCAAAAAATGAGGGGAAGGGTATCTTGCCGTGACAGTAGCAACAGTCAGATTACTGTCCAAGTTGAACATTGGCTGAGGTTGCTACTGGTACGGCAAAACAGCCTGCAGAAAATCAAAGGCCACAAAAGTGGCAAACAATGTCAAAAGAAGACATGCATACACAAAATTTCACAACACAACACATGCATACATAAATGTTCACAACCATACCTCGCACATTAAAAACATTCACTCCACAATCATTTCTGCCATTCACAATTCTGTCAAAAGCATTAACACACTCAGTCTATGAGAGAAAACACACACACACACACGCACAAATTCAATTCGTGAAATAATCTGATGAATTAGAAAGAAGAAATGTAAATTAACTTACATTAATTAACATTCTCTCTTATGCGACAATTTTTTAATCTTATTTTTATTTCCATTACATTTTGTTCCATCTGAATATTTTTTCCTCTAGCCTAACTGATAACATGCAATTTGAGAAAAATGATAAAGAAACTTTCCCTCTATATTTTTAAATTTAATTTAAAATTTATTAGGTTTCTACTTTTTTTTTTAAAAGGTAAACCTGCGGTCGTGACAATACAGAAAACTTTTAAACTCTTTTAATTCAGGAAGGTTTTTATTGGACAGAATAGTTTTTTTTTCTTTGGTTTTGTTTTGTTTTTGAAATTTTTTAGAATTTGAATAGCCTACTCTTTCATTTCATTTTTTTTTTGGTGTTTTTTTTTTTCCTTTTAAACATCAATAGAGCAGAAGCTTACCATGGAACATCTCTGCTTTAAATGTTCCATTGAAAATTTGTGACCCATAGCTACCTACATTTTTGCCTCCAATTTTTTTTCCCCCCATTTTTTTTTTTTTTTTAAGTTCGTCCCCGCCCCCATTTTATGTTTCTAAAAAAAAATAAAAAATATATCTTTGTGCTTCACTAGCATCTTATTAATATTAATATTTAGAAAACAGATGTGGCCATTTACAAGTTCCAATTACTTCAGCTTATTTCTTTGCCATTTCTCTCACATCCATAAATATCTACATTTTTCACATTCAAACCAAACAAAATCAGACTTGCACCTGAAAATAATTCTGCCTGTAATAAAGAACATGCGAATGTCGATGATGACAAGATGAAATGCCGACTATACGACAGGGTCAGCATTTGGTGTGAAATCAATGACACACGCAGCCCAATTCATTTATCACTCACGTTAAACATTCGTTAAAAAAATCTTTCCCACACAGACTTTTGACTCTCCAGGCTTTTCAGTAAGTGTTGCTCGCTCAAGATGGAGGGATTCTCTGTCCCTGCCCCCGGGTCCTCGTATGTTTCTCAATCTTGCTTTCTAGGCTCCATTCAAATTCCAAAATGTCACGCTTTGAATGGCCCTCGTTATATAATGCTGCCTATATAAATTATGTAATTGGATGGAACTGACACAGCTCTGATGACTGCAGATGAAGAGTTCAGGAAATGCTTTATGCTATCGTTTAAATTCATATTGTTTCCTAATAAATCATGAGCCAAAAAAATACAGTTAATAAATTAGTCTTAGGATGAAACTGACAGTGTTTTTTTTATCACTATGGTTCAATGAGCTCAGAATCTTCTTTCTCCATATAGTTAATTAGCTTTATTTTATAGAAATGTCTTAAAATATCAGATAACTCTCTACAAGCAACTAACCAAATGTACCAAAGAAGCAAACAACAATCTGTAGAACTTGATATGCTAAAACTGAATAAACTGATGTTACTGGCCAAAGTTTCAAACTCTCTTGCTTCTTCAACAAGGCAACCGACAGCTCATTCTCTTTATCGTGATATCACTCCATTTTATTAAAAATTATTCCTGGAAACAAATTCCTTTGGTGAGGATCTTTCAGTGTCATCATCACATCACACAACACTAATTATTGCTGTCAACATTATTCCTGTGCTTCATTACAAAATGTGACATGCATGAGGAAAACTGTCCAAAAAAAAAAAAAAAATGCTGTACAGAGGACTGACCACCACTATCAGGAAGGGGAAAAATAAAAAAGCCCAAAGGCTGTGAGATCTTGGGATAATATCACAATGCCAGTTTTTTTATTGGCAGTTTGGGGCCATGGATGAAATGTTTGCAAACTCTTTTTGCCTGGTTGTTTTGGGAAATACAGTAACAGACTGTAACATATTACCGGTACATATCAAAAGCACAGGCAAACATACTGACAAGCTGCATTATCATTAACACATTTTAACCTCATAAACAAATGTGCACTGCATTCACAGAGGCAACAGGTCCCTCGTGGAACTTTCATGGAACTTCCAACTTTCATACAAGCCATTACAATTGGCAGTGAAAGAACCGCCAGCATAGCAATTATCAAAATCTGTAGGAAATCTGATTACAGATGACAAAGTGTAGTTTCAACCACATTATTGACCTACAATGTTTATATGTGCAATGATGGCCCAATGATAGATAGTACTGTTGCAACAGGAACACTTGTGTCCATATTTGTAAAATAGATGTTTTTGCACTAAAGAACTGGTGAATCAATAGTGCATATCTTGTTGCACTGATTATGAACGTGGGTGTCAAATTAATTAAATCTGAATTTACATTTCACCAACTTTAGCAATTTTAAGACTTCGCTGGCCCAATGTCTGTATCATGAATCATGCACACGCTTTTCTCTTTCTACACATATTTTACAAAATATTCAAAAAAAAAACACCATGATCGCAGGTGTTCAAAGTGCAATGATTTCCCAATAAATGCCATTATCAAAAAAAAATCTGTACACATCATCAAAATCCTCAATCTTCTTGCACATCATGATAATGCTCCCACCATCACTGAGCCATGATGTGCACCCAGCTCTAGTCATATCATCAAAACATCTTCCATTGCCAAGCTTTAAACAGATCAGCCTTGAAAAAAATTAAGTATCTCACTGGACACCTGGCATTCTACTTGAGCCAGTCTGAGTGATAATCGATTCCTGCTATACAATAAAAAAAAAAAAAAAGAAGTCAAATAAATCATTCGGGATTTCTGATGATGCCAAGCCAGGCATGTCCAAACAAAATTCAAATAAAATGGCTGTGAATATTTGAGCACTAGGCTAATAAGTCATCAATGTCTTGTAACAAATCGTCAATGGGCTCGATATCTCCAGTGACAGGCACTTCGTCCAGATTGCCATCCTCCAGGAAACTGAACTCATCTTCCATTGACAGCCGAGCTTTCTTTTTAGATGGCCTGTAATGAGAAATGCAAGATAAAAAACAACTGATTATCAGCCGTTTTTATGTCAAAGATTGTGTCATGACATGAACTCCCTTAAAACTTGAACTGAAATAATTTCTTCTTTGTTCCTTCAGAATGATGTTCAAAAGGCATTTAGCATCTCAACTGCATTTCAACAGGCATGCTCATCCATAAATCAAGTGTGCCCAAGCATTTATCCGGCTCCTCCTTTAATTGCCATTAAATTTTCCGGAATTGTAAAAATTTCTTTTAGTTTATGCCTAGGATGACTACAAATTGTTCTTAATCTATTGAAAGCTACCTATGTGCCAATTTAATGCTCATTGTATTATTTTCAAGCTCTGATGAAGCAAAAATAAATCCTGTACTAGCATCAATGAATCCGGACACCTAAGACATAAGCTATGGTTTTTACATGAAACCCTGCACATGTTGTACATGTCACACAGGAGCTCATTAACTGTATGACACATCTTGGACACTAGTCTGGCAATGTCACTGCTAAAAGAAGAGCTGAGACTGTAAACCGTTATAAAGAACCTACTCTGTTTCCACTGGACTTAATGGAGCACTCTGTTTCATGGTCCCATTTGTTTCTTGCCCTGATGGTGGAGCTAAATGTGATGTCTGGAGTGTAAAGTCTGTTTTCATTCTACCATCGGTGAAATCAACAGTCGCTCCGACAGCGGATGACCTGGTTGTGCCAGGAGTGGCTGACTGTAACTGTGACAATGGTACGGTGTCCTGTGATGTCTCTGACAAATATGATATTCCCGACGTGGATGGAATGGATTGAAGGCTGGATGAGCGAAGAGGAGAGGATGATATGTTACTGTTACTGTCTTCCGAATATCCCAGGTTACTCTCCTCTGACATGTCCACAGATTTCCTTTTCTTGAACAGCTTGGCTTTTTTCTTCTTCATCCCGAGTGATGCAGCAGCAGCTTTACCTCCCGTTTTTACTTTCACTTTCTGACTAGCTTTTTCAGGTCCTTGAGGTTTAGGTGGCATTGATGTTAATGACGATGACAATACTGGTGGCATGGGAGCGAATGTGAACGAGGATTGAGCATTTGAACTGATGGCCGACCCAGTAGTGAGTGATTGCTGACTGGCCACAAATGTATTTTGGGCTGCAGTTTTAATGCCATCATTGAAGGAATTATCTGTACCAAAAAAAAAAATACTATTATATGTAAATCAATGACTGATAAAGTTATAATTTATAAACTGTAGACATAAATTATATGCATACCTTTTTCACAACAGGCTGTGTTTCAAATTCAACCAATTAGCTTATTTTTTCTATTCTACTGAAACTGACTATTGCTTCTGCATTGCAAGACATATGGGAACTTTCCCTGAAAAATTCTTTGCCCTCAGGACTACATTTTACATAAATAGGTGACTTGGGCCCACTTTTATATCTTGTAACAACAATGTACATGAGCAATTGAGTGGCTCCCCTCTAAGATGGAAGATTGAAGACTGAATATGAGCATTAAAATTAAAGTAACTGATAGTGATGTCAAAACCATAAAAACATGAATTTATGTCCACTTTTGCAAAAAGCTGTTCAGAACAATATTTATCTTATGACTATTACCCTATAATGCTATAAAATGCAACTGCCCTTCCATTTTCATTGTTCTCCCACACAAGCAAAGTATAATTCTTTTCTGAATATGAAGAATGCAATACAATGCTGAAAAAGTGGACAACATGACAAGCATGTTCTATGTCTGAACATGATCAATTTTGAGAAAAGTCCACAAACCAATACGCTTACCTGAACCGAATACTATTGGTGAGATAGGCACCCTGGGTTTAGCATCTGTTGGCTTGGCAGGGCTTGTGTTGAATGGGCTGGACCCTGGCTGTGTCAATGAGGATGATGATGATGATGGTGTAAGTGTTGGTACTGGGGGAGCTAAAGCAGAGGTAGCAGCTGTGCCAGCTTTCTGGGCCTGCAGTTCCAATCTTCTCTTTCGTTTCTCTGCCATGATTTCAGCAAACGACTTGATGGTCACTCCAGATGTCTCTGAGGTTGCACTCTGTGTGGTCTTGACAGAGAGAGGAAATAAGAAAAAGAAAATTTATCACAATGAATGCTGGCTATGAGAGACAACCTACTGACAAAAAAATATTTCATTTCACTGGCAAAAGATTACACAGAAACACTGAACTCTAAAGGTTAAAAATACTCAGGTTTCTAATGAACAATGGAATTACACTGACGAAGTTCTATCGCGATAACCTCCACCAGGACGTTGAAAGACGTATATAGAACGTAATGACGAAGTTTTACTCTAAGGTTATTTGAGCAAGAATGCTTTCTCAATCAGTATATCATGATAAAACTTCCTGGTTTGAAATTATCATCTTCCAATTGCCGCCGAACAGTAGTTTGACTCTTGACTGAAGCAAAATGCTATCGTACGTCCGGTTTCACTATTATCGTGCGGGACTTGTATTACAAACTATTATAAAACTGTGATTGTCTTGTGAATTCAACAAAGGTTGGCAGTTGAGTGCCCAAAAGTAGGAAAGTCAGTGGCGACCAAAAAAAAGACAGAATTCCGGCTAAAGTTGAAAGTTTGACATCCCTGTTAGAGAGACACTAAAGACTTACTGGTAGTGATGAGATTGTTGCTTTAGGCTTAGCTGCCACAATTTTGAGTCCCACCCTTTCAGCCACAGAGAGTTTCTCTGGTATCACAGGCTTGGGCTCCATCAGTGGCCTGTGGGCAGGAGTGCCTTTGGCAGAGAGGGACAGACCAGCTGCCCATGCAGCCGCAATGGGATGAGGGCCTCGTTTCTGTGGGGCCACTTTGGCTGTCGGGGCAGTGACAGGCTGTTTCCTGGTGGGGGAACTGTTCGAGGACACAGCAGCCTTCACTGTGATATTAGTTACTGTTGAAAATAAATTTTTTAAAATTTTGAAAAACATGACATAATCAGCCATTTTTTCAGCCAGCTAAATTACTTCCTTTTATCAAGTACAAGAGGTATATTACAAGCATTGTAAAGAAGGAAAAAAAAAATACTTTCGCTCCTGTTATCTGAAATGTGTAAAGCATGAAACTATGAAAAAATTGCCACAATAAGAAAAAAAAGTGTGTATTATATGATGTATTTTTCAGAATTTTTGGTTCGCCACCTTTCAACTAACTTTTTTATAACAAAAGAAGACATGATTTTTTTCCTTCTTCACAATACTTGTCTTATACTTCTTGTACCTAGAAAAGGAAAGTAATTTGGCTGACAGTCAAAATGGCTCTTCAATATGTCTATGCCATATGACACCTACTCCGTATTCAAGAGCTAAGTCTGTAACAGACATTGAAGAGCCATACAACAATAGGAAAGTCAGTTCTTCCTACAAAAGTAAGATATTTGACATCTATTTATTATATCCCTCTACTCTTTTCTTTGCTCCCTAAATCTCATGTTACACTGTAACTTTTGAGTTCATTCTTGACACTCAATGGGGCATAAAACCATCAGCAAATGCATGAGTGCTGGTAACTATTATCAGATCCAAATCTAGCAAAACCTATTTCACTATGCTAAAATCAAAACCGTGGAGTCCGGGATTTTCAACAAACATAATTTTGGCAAAAAACAGAGGTGCCATTCCAAGATTTCTAAAAAGGTGGATGTCATAAAAGGGGGTAAATTTGAGCCAGTTATTTTTTATAAAATAATGATACTGTAGAGCAGTGGCTGATAGCAGAAATCTTCTTATATGCGAAAGAAGGGCATTTCTGTAGATAATTAATTTTACTTTGTCTCCATTTTTGAAGCCAGTCTCCATGACTTTCAGCAAACTAGATAACTCATTTTTTCACATACCCTCAAAACGTACTAGTGTTACTCAATCACTGTTCTGTTTATTTATTTGGTTTTCTTCCTTTGCTTCGCCTTGTTTATTCCTCACAGTTGATTACAAAAAATATTAATTCATTCCATTCAAAATACCATACATAAACAAATAGAAACCAAATACTGAACAACATGCTCACCAGAGTTTTTCATGGCAGGTGGCATATAGATCTGGCGTTCCACTTTCGTCTTTTTGTGTCGCTTATGCTTGTGTTTATGTTTGTGCTTTTTACTGCCAGAACTGTCTTCTCCTGCCACCTCTTTCTCTGCTTCATGTCCACCTATCTCAACATTTGTCACTGATATCACTGAGGAAGATCAACACCATAAGTATGAGATGAAAGGTGACATGGTGCTGCACAAATCATAATTCCAAATAAATGCTAAAATTTCACTACGGTGCATACTGATTTCAGTTTTCTTACTTAGCTGCCAGCTGGCTCCACTCCTAAAACATCCCGCTATCCCAATGGAAACAAAGAGCAAAATTATAAGTTCCATATTTGTTCCAACACTCATACATCAATGTCAAACCTGAACCCTGACCAAAACTCTGGAGTGCAAATCACAACCTGTGAAATAAGATGCTTAAGGAAAGCTGTCAACAAGGCCAGAAGAGACAGGATTCATAACACCAAAATCAGAGAAATGATAGGAACAAGGAACATCTACCAACATATTCAACATCAAAGGATCAAATGGTTTGGGCACCTCTCACATCTCCCAACACACCATGCAGTGCAATGTGCATATAACACAAAGTTCAGTGGCCGCAAAGCCAGAGGACACCCCCGGAAGACCCGCATTGACGGAATCAAAGAGAGTCTATCTTTTTACAACATTCCCCCCCTCCAGGCATTCCGACATGCAGCAGACACGTTTCATTCTTCCCGCGACGCCCTTAGTGGTATAAGTGGCAGAAAAGAGAGAACCAAACAGGCCGGCAAAAACGTTTACATCCACATCACAGCATTTCATGGGTGCCCTTCTGCAAGCACCATTTATATAATGTGTTTGACAAAACAGCTACAAAAACTTTACAATCTTCAACAATGTTTCTCCTTGGTGAGGCTGTGTTTTCATTATTTGAATCTGAAATAAGCAAACAATCAAATACATAGATATTTTTTCTCTGTTCAATTTAGGGCTTCATCAAAAACAGCTGTGAACTATTAGGTTACAGCTATTAGGTTTTGAAAAAAAGAGACCTTCAATTGGTTAACTTGATCATTGTAATATTTTTTATCACAATTCCTCTTGGGAAATGGCAGTTTCCTGCAAGTATTCACCAACTTTTGTGACTTTGTTCTCTTCACAAAGATTGTAAATTGTGTTTATGGCATGAAAATAAATGTATTATCTAAAATTCGCACAAAATAAAATCAAGAGGCACTGAAAGATGACAATGCAAGTAGATGAAGATTACATATTCTGTATGAAGCAAACAAGTATCACTACACAATACATACCAACATCTCCAGCAGATGCTGACTTGTTCTTCTTAGTGCCAGCTACTTGCAGTTTTCGCATTAAAGCTCTCCTCCTCATTCTGTCAAATGCGGACTCTCCCTCATAATAATCTTCCTTATCATCACCTACAATGTCAAGCAAGAATTTTGAACATTTTCTAAAATCAACTGTGACAATATTTTCAAACATGTTCTAAATTTTCAGCCAATGAGTAAAAAGTTCACCTTAACCTACATTTCGTCACACAAATCTTTAGAGCGAACAGAGAAATATACAACAAACAGCACAGAATTATCATCTCTGCAAAAGATGCCCAGCAAAGTAAAACAAATGTCCAGATCCTAAATCAAACCCACTTAATTTGTTCTTTTTTAGTTGTTTTTTCCCTCCTTCTGGTCACTCCATGTTGTTCACATATAAGATACATATACCTGAATCTGAAATACCAAAGTTGCCGATTTCTTTTACCAGAAATATGTAAAATTAATGCGCAAATAGGCCACAATCAATCTTGAAAGAGCTCCACTTATCAAACTCAATACTTTTTTTTTTCAAATATCCATTTCTGAAAACTTCAGTATTTCAATCATTTAAATATCAGTTTTAAAGTTTAAATTGTTTCTGAGGATGTGCTTGTTGACGTTCTTAAAACATGATCATCTGACAGCAAAATGACTAGTCTACCCACCCAAGTCAGGAATCTTGGTGTCACTGTCTGCTGTGAGAATGATGTCCTTGTCACTCTGTTTGATAACAGCAGTGCGTTCATCCCCTCCTCCCAAATCTCCTGACAACTGCCTCTTCTGGCTTCTCCAAGGCCTTCTCTTCGCCTTTTTTTGTTCCTCTGAGGGTTTGGCATTCCTGGCATCATCGGATTTTGAACCTGAATCTGACAAATTAACGGGTAAAAAAAAAAACATAGTTCCTTTGCATGCTTTTCGGGTTCAACACTTCAATGAAACAAAACATTATCCCACACATCTCAAAAAAAAAAAAAATGTATTGCAAAAATTCATAATAAACATATGAAAGATTTTGGACATAAAAATTTGACAATCTGAGTTCTTACTAAATCAACAAAATCTTTCATCTACACTATAAAACCCATGAAAGACTCATGGATTCGAAAATTGTTGAATGTATCCATTTGAAATTGGGCACACAAAACTGTTGCTCAAAGATCTGTTATTTCTTACTACATAAACCCGAAAAAGGCTTATCATGTTTGATGATATTCTAAAACTGCAATAATAATTGAATAAATTCACATGGGCATTTGATCCTAACTGCACGTTTTGATAGAATAGCATGATGAACTGCAGCCCCCACATACACCATTTCTGCTCAGTTCGACCGTTGGCTGGTGATTGGTTTAAATAAAATGAATGCAGCATGCATTATTTTGCATACCACCCCTCCCCAAATGTGCTGACTCAGTGTTGTACTTTACAGTGTTCAAAGTCTAAGCAGTGATATTGTCGTATAACAGTCTTTTGCTTCTTTCACTCCTTTCTTTTGTCCAGGTTTACTCAGGGCTAATAATTCACATTTTCATGCAACCTTTTTTTGATCCTTCTTTCATTAGGCAAAAATTTGTAACTATTTTATTAAATATTTGTAATTTGTCATCTCAAACAACTGTCATCTTGATTAAATAATCCCCTTTTGTACAGCAAGTTTTTTAACTGGAAAAACTACATAAAAATACAACGTAGAACATAACTTACATTATCTACTCAAGCTAAACAGAAACGTGTGTTATTTTTTTTCATGCTTCTACACCTCTCCTGAATGTACATGTGTGCTCATAAATATGCAGTATAATAGACAAAAATGTGACATGAACTGACGCGTACCATTCACTATCAGCACCTGCCGGCCTTTGCTTTCTTCTTCACCACCATCTACATCTCTGTTCGCTGGTGTCAGCCCTAAACGTTGCTTTATCGAGGACGACCTTAGACTTTCTAGATTGAGAAAGATGGTAATTAGCATCAATAAATTTTTTTTCAAACAATGAAAAGACAAATAACTACTCCATTTAAGATGAATAACCTACCTAAACATAGAGAATATGAGATTGATAAATAATACTACTGATGTTCATTTCTAATTTTGTCCTCTTTTTGTAAATGAACCTTTTATTCATTTATCTTTTCTTAGAAAAATGATGAAACTGAGTGAGTTTTAAAAAAAAAAAAAAAAATTACTATTCAGTATATTCAAAATAAAAATGTTCAAATTTGAAGAATTTCTTTTCACTATAATATTATTTTTAATGCCAAAGTCCTGTGTAAAAGGAACAAAAAAATAACGAGGTCTGATCCATTACACCAATAAAAGAATGTCGATAACATGTTAAAACTTTAGAGTTTGGCTGGCTTTTTTACACAAAATGATAACAATGCGGGCACACTTATGGAGTATCAATGAAATGAAAAATTCACTTAAAAATTATGTCCTGAGCCTAGTTTTCTGTTGCTCTATATACATTTTTCAAATTTTAAAAAAACTGATGTTAAATGTTCAACTGTTTTGCACATAGGAGATAGGACAAAATGATTTCAAAATCTATCTGTTTGGGCAGGTGATCAGTGAAATAATTACGTTATATGGTAGATATACTATCCCTCTTTCAAATGACAAAATCTCCAAATAGCCCAAGATGGAGACAGAACAACAAAGAACTGAGCTCCCGATTTAAGTCCTTAATTAAGCAGATTCATGGTGTACAGTAAGTGAATTTAAGCAGTTCAAAATACAACAACATGTGAATTCTTTGGCTTATTTCTTACGTGAGATAGTGACCATGGCCTGAGAAATCATTCAATTACCTGACTGTGGTCCTTGTACTGCCAATTTTCTCATCTTTTCTTGTTTAATCTCCTCAAGAGTTTTTATCTTGATCCCTGCTAGAGCTCCATCATCCTCCTCGGAACCACTGCTTGAGCCAGTTTTAAGAACCGTTTTTCTAGGCGAGTCTACATTTGCACGATTCGACTTTTTAGGCACATCACTGACAAGCCCAAACTTAGCAGCCCTCGACTTGAGCACTGGGTCCTCATTTTTCTCACTCACATTAGGTTTACCCAGGCGAGCACGTACATCCAACTTCAGTGGTTGCGTGACACGAGCTGATACAATGTCATCGGAATCATAGTCCACATCGACCATACGTTTCTTTAGAGCTTTGGCTTTCTTGTTAATGGGGCCAAGTACTCCCTGCAGGCCTTGCCTGGCTAACCTTGACGTTGCTTTGGTGACTTTTCTGCCCTTCGCTCTCACAATATCAGCCTTCTGCTTTTTCACCAGACTTGCTTTTGCTGAAAATGGAAAACAAAATATTGTGAATCTACAGATATTTCTGATGAAGCAGTGGTCAACCAGTGTCTTACTCTTAATTACTATTCTCTAGGGAGTTTCTAACTAAAGCAGAACGGGAAACTACAATATACACTGAACCAATGAGAAATCCATATGCAATCAGTGCACATGTATTCTTGTAGATGATGAAATGATACACATTTTACATAGACCATATGTTTAAAAAGGCACATTTTTTTTTTTCATAGCAAATAATATAATGTGTTAAATACAGGATGTTCTTTGCATGCCTGCTCCCAATGTTATCTGAATTCTAATGCTGACAGGTTTTCTCATTCCAAGATCTTCAACTGATTTAACTGAAAACTAATACAAACAGTAATCTGCAAACAAATCTCTACATCGGAACTAAAAATCAAGAACTGTTCATGAAATTCATAAATATTACTGATGGAGAGATTTTTTTCTCCTCTGTAATGTAGTAGCTCCTGCATAATAAAAATAAAAGACAATGCGGCATAACTGCCTTACCTTTTTTCCTTGCAGATTTTTCACTGTCAATATTTACTATCACTCTTCTCACATCTGGCTCTGGGAATTAAAAAAATGTCAAATGTTCATTTCTCATGAAAATATGAGGCAGCAGTGATGTTGATATACAATGGTTAAAAAAAAAAAAAGAGAAGGAAAAAGAAAGAAAGAAAGAAAGAACAAAGGTTTTAAAAAAAAAAAAAAATTTAAAAAATAAAAGTGAGCATTTTACCATACTCTGCAGAATCAGAATCCTCACTTTCAGATGAACTTGAGGATGACGAATCTGATGAACTGGATGATGATGCTGAAGACGACTGATCTGGCTTTTCCACCTCTGCCTCTTCTTCACCAGATGATGATTCTTCTTCAGATGATGAACTTTCTGAGAATGCTCTCACAGTCTGTCTGTTCTTGGCAGGTCTATTTGTAAACTTTTCTTGCTGACTGACGGACAATGGTGCCTTTCCTTCAGCCGCTATTTACAGTCAAAAGAGAAAACAGATATTTTAAGTCAAAACAGTGGTGCTGATTTCATTTAGCCCAAAGCAACTTCCTAAAAAAACTTTCAGTTTTTTAAATCTTTACCAGTGTCAAAATCACTATGGAAATGGAAATACCCAGATTGCCCATAAGATATTTTTCCTTCCTCGGGCATACGCTATGTGACAAATTGTCCCACTTTTACACTTATAAAGTGCCTCTTGCTACATTCCAATATTAGGCTACCACATGCCAGCCACTCATCCAGTCTGCATATGAGTATTGCAAACAGACAGGACAGCTGAGAAATGTGATCAGCTTTTTACGATACAGCTGAGGCTTTCATTTGCCTCTGTCCCATATACAACTAATATCTCATTATTCCCGAACCCTCACATATACTTTTCTCTAGTTAAGGCAAAATGTGACTGTTTACCTCTTTTCTTCATCATTGACTCCAAAGCTTTCTGTCTGAAGATTTCTTCCATAGACATAACTTTGACATTCTCTATTGAGTCATCTGAGTCTGAAATAAAAATTACACACAGGTTAAAACGAACTCTACAGGTCAAACTTAACTGAAATATGTTGAAAATATACAAATCGAAACAGTGTGTAAAGACTTTGCCGGCTCATATACTGACAGTTCTGCTCTCATTTGTACTTACAATCTATGATAAAGAAAATTTGAGAGTAAGGCACACCATAAAGTTTTCACAGTCAACTGACGAGAATTATCGACAAAAGAAATTAAAGAAAGAACAGAAACAACTAGTGACTGAGTTCCCCCACTGCCACCTTACAGCTCTGTCTTGAGTTATAAATCATGGTGAGGCATGATAAAGAATCAGTAAGATACAGCAAATAAAATGCATATTCTTGCGAAGCTTATCTTAATGAGACGAACTTTCTGATTGGCTGTAATACATGCAGACCTTTTGAATTCTTAATGGCTCCTGGATTTAGTTCATTTTAAAAGACTATGAATTTAATTAGATATTTAACCCTATAAGTGTCAAAAGGCCAATCAGGGCAAAAAGTCACACGCTATACTTTTCACTGAAATCCCTTTGAAACAAGAGCATTACTAACAATGTAAAATGATACTGCTACTTTGATTATTACCTAAAGGCATGAAGTGTCATTTGTCAAACCTCAATATTTATTTTGCCATCACAGAAACCCTACGCAATGAGGAGTTAGCATGATTTGATGCTGGCCCTCTCAGATGGAAACTAATATTTTTTTTTCCTAAACAAGGTGCAGAAAAACAACAGAATGAAACTCAGTGTGCTCCAAAAATCGTGGTATACAAAGAATTTCTCACTAGATCGTAAGGAAATAAATGTGCACACGCACGCACACACACACAGGGAGAGAGAATATGTTTCCTTACCTGAACCCGATCCCGATTCCTGCTTCTTAGCGATTCCTGTTTTTCCCAAGCGCTCCTTCACAGATTTAGGCTTTTGTACGGTTGCCTTCTTCTTCACTGTTCCTTTCACTGTTGCTACTTTTGCTTTTACCTTTTTGGCTTCATTTGCCCCAGCTTTCTTCCCTGCACCATTCTTCACGTTCACTTTCTTTGGTACTTTTGTTTTCTGAGCGCCAGCTTTCACTTTTGTAACTTTCTTTTTAACAACATTTACTGGAGGGGGTTCTGAAGACTTCTCTTTCTGATCAGTTTCCTTTACTTCACTGTTTTTCTCAGTTTGTGGTTCATTCCTGTCGGAATCTGTCTTGTCTGGGTTCTGTTTTATCTCTGTTGGGACATCATCAGTTGGACGTTTTGTTGGAGAAGAATTACTATCTTCCGATTCTGCTGAAAGAGAAAATAAAAACAATGAAATTTGAAGTGACAATTATATTTCATTTAAAACTTGACGCCTGAACACATATCTAACTGCCTTTCCTTATTGTTCAATTTTATTTTTTAAGAAAAAAAGAATATTGTCTGCAATCTTTGCCAGAGCTCAAAGCAATTTTCACTAGTATCAGCATACACTGGTATCCACCTAAAGTCAATCTCTTGGGACTGAGAAAAAGTGTTGATTTTAAGCAAGGTTGACATGATCTGTTTTCAGGGGACACAATCTCTGGGAGGCACAGGGGGTCAAAATATATGTTGTATAAAATTTACTGGGTTATGCCCTTAGGCCTTTATCCCTGATACTAATAATAATGAATAATGCGAGTGGAGCTTCTCCCTCTAAATCTAAGCTAGTAGTAGTAGTAGTATTTTGCCTGTAAGTCAACATCTTAAAGAAGTTTCAACTTTGTATCCAGATTGAGAACATATTTTTTCTCAGACACTTTGATCACAGAGTTCAACAAAGGGTTGACTAGATATAGCCACGGTGAGCGCAGAATGCAGGAGTAGGAAAGAAGGTGATCTAAAGATGTGACGGAAATCGGGCGCAATATTGTCTGCATTGTGGTTAAGTGTTTGTATGTCCTTGCCAACACGAGGCAAACGAAGAGGGCCAAGCGTAGAACTGTGTGATACTTGACTAGAAGTAATGTGTGTGTGTGTGTTTGTCAAGACGGTCAGTGGTCAGGTGTGTGTCTGCAGGTTCACAAATGCACGTGAGAACAGTGAGGACAGCCAAATGTGGAACTGCTGTGTGGGTGTGAGTTTGTGTATCCCTGCCAATGCAGGACAGGTGAAGATAGTCAAGCATCATCTCATACAGCGATAAGTCCACATGCTATATAATGTGTTGCAATAAGGCATCTCTCGATCCCTCTGACTTTTTTTTTCCTTTATCCTCACAATTTATGGCCAGCGCAGTCATTTGGAGTTGACTTTAAGCGAAATCATTTCTGAAGGTGTTGACATTATCAGAAATAAGACTAATGAAATATAAAGGGAAAAAAAAAGGGACCGCCCGAACAGGTTGACTTTAACAGAGAATTTACTTTACGCGAGTTGACTTCTTGTGGGTTCCACTGTATTTTACTTTCAGGAAAAATGAATCAGAAACCAAAATTTGTTGCCTGAGATTCAGTATTCTCATTTGCAAATGTTTTCTTCCAAATTAAACTTATTTAATCACCACTCATCCATGTCCACATGAACAAAGATGTTGTCTCATTCAGGTATGTAACTTATTGTTCAACTGTAAGGCAAATTTGCTTAAAATGAATTCGAGCGCTTTCTTACTGTAGAGATAACACATACTATTAGGATGACCCTGAAGATAACAATTTCATGAAAGTTTCCCTCAACGCTCACCTGCTGGTTGAATGATTACAGGTTTCACGACTGGCCGAGCAAAAGCTTGAGAAGTTGATGACGGTGATGATGATGTTGTTGGTGTTGTCATAGTTCCATCTGCTGTACAGGCAATTGCTGAACTGTCTCCTACGGCTGAAACAGATATTGGCAGAGAAAGAAAAACAAATGTACAGAATATAAATGAACACTAAATGTAACAAAATGCATTAAAAGTACATGTATAAAAAACCAGTAACACACACCTACCAGCTTCTCCAAATTATTGTTACGCATGACCAAAACCATTGTCATAGTAGTATCAACTATGACAAAGGTCATTCAACTGCATATACATAAGGTACATTGGAACGGCATGTTAAATGACACTGGGAACAATGAGAACTTGGGAATAACGACAAAAATTCAAAACCCAATTTTTCTTGCATAATAAGTAAGTTACTAGAATAATGACAACTAAAAATCAAACATCGATAATAGTGAGAACTTCAGCGTGAACATGGCTGATTTTGGTAGTTTACTAGTCTAATACAGCCTGATGACCAGTGTCTTTCACAGTGCACTTTCTTTGTTAACCTACACTTCAATAGTAGACCTGCTGGTCATATGTGCAAGGCAAAATATATGAACAGACGTAAGTTCTTCCTGCCACGGCTATTGTCAACTGATAGAAATGAGTCAACATTGATCAGAGGGTGGCCATCAATTATGCAAAACCTAAGGCTGAGATATGCTGCTAATACAAAATATAGGCCTGTCATATGTGAAGCCCATGTGTGTTTACCGTCTGAGGAAATGATATATGTAACACATTATTTTTCTTTACAAATATGACTAACCTAAACCTTCTTTATTTTTCTCTATGCTGGAATAATAAGGCATCTGAAATAACATATTTTTGTCTGAACACTGGATTTCATTATTTACGAGTTTCCCTTTATCACAAGCTAAATTGGATAAAAAATCTTTTTTTGTCTAAAACAAAAAACAACATAATTATGCATGCAAAAGTTCATATGTCTGAATTTGTTTGGAAAAGAGAGTTAACGGGTGAAAAACTAAAATAATGAAAAATATCGCTGACACATTACCTAACGACTTCATCAACTAGACAAAATCAAATGAATTAGACAGAATAGACAATGTAAATAATTACCTGAGGTTGTCTCGGCCTGAGGTCTAGGTTTCAGATGCTTGTAGGCACAGTTAAGCTTAGTGCATCCTGTAAGCTGCGACTCCCAGTAACAAAGAATTTCACCATAATCCAAGTTTAGCTGGGAAAAAAGAAAGTGAAGATACAATTGGTTGGCCTGTATCTATTTCAGACATTCAAGAACATTGTAACAAAATCTTTTTTTAACAAAAACAAATGGAATTCAATAGCAAGGAGTAAAGCTAAGTCCATATTCAGTCGAACTGGACAAAAGACATGGAAGTTTTTGAAGACAGCTTTCATTAATAAATAGCAAAACATATTGCTACTAATCAGGATGCATTAGTTGTTCAAGAAGCAAATCTGTGAGAGTGAGTTATTATTTCGGATATCAAAACTCATGCACCTACCTTAAAGTCAGAGTGTCTGAACTTGCACATAGGTCTGAAGCATCCACCCATTTGCCAATGCTGGCATATAATCTTGCAGGTTTTAGCAGCTTCCACATGACGGAATGGGCATGCAGGTCCCTAAATAAAAAAAAAATATGAAGAAAAATGTTCATTGACAAGAACATTTACAAGTAACTTTTCCTTATTCTCATAGTTTCCCAAAAAAAAGTCCAGGAAAATACTGACTTGGGAGGGAAAAAAAAAAAATGAAAGAAAATGTGCTATGTTGATTCCATTTATTATTTCAATGATCGATTGTTTGTTTGTTTGTTTGTGTTGGGGTTTAACAGCACATCAGCACGATAACGGCTATATTGTGCCAAACACGGTG
>JBCEWB010064144.1:2768-13549 GCA_039654565.1 Peronia peronii | reverse complement strand
ATATCAATACAAACTTCAGGGCAGCTGTCTAGCTCCGATGCACACAGTTCTCACTGCATTCCACTTCTCTCACTACAATAGACTTGTCCTCTCTGCAGTACGCTTGTCCTCTCTTCCCCCTCTGGCCGAGCCCTCATATATATATACTGGCCCGCCGAGCTACTCGAACTGTGTCGAATGTGCCGGCGCCCGCACACGTGATATACATCTCATACACATGAGATCTAACTAGACCCGTGTAGATCGTTCCCGAAGTCCGCGGCGGCACACCACACACTTACATGGGCCCAGCACACAATTACGATCAACTGAACATCGCTCACAACACACCCGCATATACCCCGCATGCACTATCATGATTCGTTACACATGTATATTTGAAACTTTAAAAATAGTGATTTTACAGTCAAATGTGCTTAGATGATGTTATTGGCAGAGTGTGAAAAAAAAGATCTCACCATTTTCCAGCTTTTGGCAAAAGCAGTTTCACATCCCTGTTTTTATGTCACTTGAATAGACTAATAGATTATGTTATTGCGAAATTGAATCAGGTCCGCTTAACTCAAATTTGCTGGGACCACTCGAGTGGGTTTGAGAAAAAAGAATGCGACGTCAACATTTTAGCAAGGGAGGCAATTATCCAATGATTATTGAGGCATTATTTGGATTATATTATTACCAGATTATTTCCCTTTATAAAGAACTCTCACTATGGTGTCTGAACTTCCCTTTTACCTTAAGTTCAAGCCCACTTGTTTAATTGGAATGTTAGCCCTAATAAGGGCTGCCTTGAAAGAGAAAGTAATGAAAAGTAGTGGCAGAGGGGTATTGTGGTGTTTAGTCCTGAAGTAGACTGTACAGTTTTGGCCCTGAAAAGAACTTTGGATGAGTAAGTTTCAGCTCTGAAATGGACTGTTGATGAAGATTTAGCTCTGAAAAGGGCTAGAGGAAGCCATCACATAGTCTTTGAGGGTGTCTATATAAAGGGAGTCCACCACAAGTAAAAAAATGAGTGCAGTGTAGAATGTGGCCCATCCTGTCATGGTGCTAGAACCGAGACATAGTGATCATTATTATAATGCAGGCACAACGCCCTACTTAGTGTTGCCTACACACTTTGTAATACATGCACATATAGTACACATTCATATTCTGTATGCAGTGCTGGGATGCTTGATTATCAATTGATTGCTCGGCAGCGCTAGCCCTCTTAGGCTGTCCCTCCCCCTGCCCCCCTCCGCTCAACACATAAAGGGCCTACTTATCTGCAGTGTATTGTATTGTAAATTTATTGCCTAAGGTTAATCCAGTCCATCTTGCCCCATCTGTGGCACTGTCTCCTTTGTTTTCAAACCACTGGCATCCGCATTGATTTACCTTTGTGTCAGGGCTGGCAGGTTCGAGTAAAAGGAAATTCGCGATAGTGGCTTCTTGTTATGTGAAGTGATATAATAGGTGCAAAGAGGAAAAAAAAATCTATTGTTTTGTTTTTATTTGAAGAATCCATGTTCAGTTTGAGTGGACTCGACTAGAATGGATTTTCATACCATGTGTTCTTTATTTTATTTTATATTTTTAATCTGAATCCCCGGTTAACAGCCAAATTTAGCAAAAATCAGGTGATGTTTGTGGCAGGCTACGATTTGTCTTGTTGTCCCTCTTCCATAACCCTCCTCTCTCTTCTTCTCTCTTTTCTGTTTATATCAGTTTAATTAGATAAACACTTGCTTGAAAATGAATCTTAAAATGAGATCTGTACTGGTGTATAATATAATTGATAATTTTATCTTAAGTAGGCACAGTCTACTAATTGCCTTTTTTTTTTTTCATTATTACCTAATACATTGTATTCATTATCATATGAAAATAACGTTGATTATTATTCATTTATCTTCTAGTGGGGACACCTTCACAGTCTGTATGGAGGGAATTACTGCCATTATTGATGGACCTCTGGCCTTCTTGACTTTCTTCGCATTCATGAATGGAAACAATTACCGTTACGCTATGCAGATGATTCTTTCCATTTGCCAGCTTTATGGAGACACACTGTATTACTTGACAGCAGTCAAGGATGGTTTTGCCTATGGCCCAACAGATAATATAGTGTTTTTCTATGGCTACTTCCTGTTCGTTAATGCTATCTGGATTGTGATTCCACTTCTACTTGTCATTGATTCATGTCGTCACATTGCTGCGTGTCAAGTTGTGTCTGATTTTTACATTGATGAGTATAACCTGAAAGTGGGCAATTCCGTTCGAAATCATCATAAAAAGAAAAACTAAGTCATTTAGCTTGCACCACTTCCACATCATTTTTCTGTTTATGTTTTACATTTATAGGATTTTAACATTTTTATACCCTCAAACAAGGTATTATCAACATTCATGAATTCATTTTCATGTATTAGTCAGTGTGCAACATTTCTTGGTTGTAATTTTGAGTAAAATTCAATAGGTGAGACGTCATTTCTCATTTTGAGATATATTTGTATGTTCTTACATGAATGATGAGTTATAAGATCTACTGCCTTTGGGAATCCAATGGAAGAATGGGAATTGCTTTCACATATTATGTTACAGGAGTATCAGATTCCTTATGAAAATTGAAAGATCTCTGACTATGAGATCTATGTGCTATGAGAAGGATTTATCATTAAAGGTGTGCAGAGCTCAGAAAATTTTGGTCAGTATTTTTTACGCCTGTAGAGACAAATTATTTTCAATTTACATTCTTATTATATCAGACTATGAAGAAAAGAAAACAACTGTAATCCTATCACAGTCGTAGTTCAGGTGGAATTAGGAGAAAGTGGTTTTGTAATTACACGGACTGTCTACCTCAGTGCTTAGTGAAACTGGATTTTACGAGTTCACTCCAGGTCTGAAAGGTTAACACAGAGTACTTTGGAGTTCTATGTAGAGAGTTTTGTACATTATAAAAACCAGAAATTATTTGTAGTCATGTTCCAGGTACTGAATTTGAATGCTTAGTTCTTATAAAGGTGGAGATGATAATTTCAGCTGAAGGGCTTTGGTATAATAGATTTGATGCAAAGAAATCTCCCAGTTTTTTTGGATAGTCTCATGTTGAAGCTCAAGTGTGAAGACAGAAAGTATCAAAAATATGGAGACCTATTGTTTTCATAGTGTTTATATTATGCAGCTAGTAAATGGAAATTAGAAGGTTTACAAAGCTTATTTTTATTAAGATGTGTCTGATATTAACATTAATGACACATTAAAAATGAAAACAGTGGTGACACAGGAATTGAGCATTGTTCAAGGGAGAAATGCAAAATGTGTTTATTCAAATGTTTAACTGTATCTTTGAATGTATGTTTGTGTGTTTGTTTTTCTTTGTTTTACCAACAATTATGCATTTTGCTCTTTGCAATCAGTTGTTTATAATGCTGAATGTTACCTCGATGTTGAATTTGCAGCAGGTTCAAGATGTTTATTAATACAGGTAATATCCTAAAAATCTTCATGGCATTGATACCTGGACAATATTAAACTATGATAGTTGAATCAAATAATTAATATCTTTTTCATCACCTTTGCTAATTTAGTTCTCATGTATTTGTTTTTCTGATGTCTTTAGACCCCTGTACTGAGAAGTTCATTTGTGTGCAATGTCCTGAATAAATATTTATTAATGGTTTAGAATTTATTTTGAAAACCAGGTCGAAATCTAAAATTGATTACTTTGATGTTTCTTTTGTTTTTGATTGTGTTAAATTTAAAGAAATTAAAAATTTGAAATTTTTCTTTCTTTTACAACATTGTGAAATCGAATCATGTACAGATTTGTTGAATGTTTGATGAAAACAATAGACAAAGACCCATGACTGAATGACGATGCAGGTCATGTTTTTGTTCTGATGAATTGGATGTCTAAAATGTTTAGGATTTGAACTGTTTTATATATAGATCTGTATTGCAACATCATTGTCCTGGTGCGTTTTGGACTTGTGCAATAAACCTTAACAGTACTGTCTGATTGCTCCCTGTGTGTCTTTGAATACTTTTATCCCTTTTTTTTTTTTTCTAATTCTTTCCAGCTGTAAAGAGAGATTGATTCATAAAGTTCTGGTGCATAATACTGAATTCGTTATGGTTATTTCATAATAAGATGCAGTGAAAAACACAAGTTGCATTTTTCTGGGTTATCTTGTTTATATTGGTTAACTGAAGTTATTTTTGCCTGATTTCCAACTGAAAAATTACATATTGTTTGCCGCATTTATTGGGCATGTCACCTATCACTGAATTATTGAACATGTTGCATGTACATACTTAATGCATGTTTGTTTTTGTTTTTTTGTTTATTTGTTTGTTTTTCACAGCATAGATCAGATGGGTAAAATAATAGTTACAGAATGAGTTGTTTTACATAACAAGTTTGAATTTATCAACTTCATTGACGTGAATATTCACATGTATAAATATCATGGGTCTGTTGCTTTGTTGTTGTTTTTTTTTTCTCTGTGTTAAACAAATTTTTGCCTTACCTAATGTTTATGTCATTCCTTAGTTTTGTTCAAGTTTCATGCTAAATTTGTTTTCAGATTTTAGGTTGTACATGAAGAGTAGAGATGTTTGACTAAGGCAATAGCCACAAATATTTTTGTAATCTACTATTCTTTTTTTTTTTTTTAACATTAAAAACCAGGTGTATGTATCGCTGATCATGAGGAAATAGGCAGCTGATATGTCATTAAGTTATAACATTGATTGCCAATGGCCTTTATATTTTATAATTGTACTAGAGATGATACATGTACATGTTATCAGCTACATTATCCACCATATTAATTATACAGTTATATTCTATTCTGATTTCTGTCAAACACTCGTATTTGGTCCTAGAAATTCTGAATAGCTGTTATTAATGTTAAGCTTCCAGTGATTATATATTTCTCACACTGTCCATCTGATTATCTTCATAAATTAAATGCCAGACTCAAGAAAAATGAAACATTGGAAGGCTGAATAAATCTTTTTAAGTCAAACTAGTACAATTTGGGCTTGGATTGTAACATAGATCATGGCAACAATTCTGTTGTCTGTGATGTACTAATGGATAGCAAAATTTAATGTAATTTGGGATGGTCAAGCATTGATTGAAATAATCAGTTGAAATATTCTAAAAGAAGTGGAGGTTTGTCGCACATAGGAATTACTTGAGAGCATTACAGAAATCTATCAAGCTGGAGTAGGTTTTGTTGAGTGTGTCTTTTTCTCATGCTGAATGTGATATCAGTATATACCTGCGAATGTTGCATGTATATTGTGAACTGTGTCTTATCAACCCTAAATGGAATTTCCTTCTGAAAAGAAATAAATTTTAATCTTGTCTTATCTTATCTTGTCATATAGTGGATTACTGGTTTTGAAAGAGAGGATTAAAAGCAGTGTATTAGAGGCTTGGCATTTTAAAACTTAGAAATACAGTGTATAAAGTATTATCTGGAAATTTGAAGACTGCAGCTAACCTTACTGAATTGTGGCTTGAATCTTTTTTAATTTAGGATATGCTGGACACAGTTACATGGCTTTCACAGGGTAAAAACTCTCACTAGCAGAAACATTTTGTTATCAAGTGTTGCCTGACTAGGTGAAATGAATTGTGGGTGAAAAAATTCTCATTTACTGATATTGGGATAATAGAAAAAAAATGGGTGCGGTATACTTCATTATGGTGATAACTTACCCAGCTACAATTGATCTTTTTTCTGATATGTTCATGATATTCAAAGTGAATGACTATTAACTGTATCATGGTCTGTAGAATCCAATCTTTGACTTCCCGATAGTTCATTAAGTCACACAACCAACAAACAACATTGTCAGGTGGTAGTGATCAGCTGCTGTTCATTAATCTTTTCTTATCTTCTGTTTTAATGTAATGCCCTTCCCCTCTTTTCCCCCATTCCCCACCCCCCCCCCTCCCAAATCCCCATGAAGTTTTTGACATAATTTATTACCATGGTCGTTATTTTTTTATATCATTGATAATTTTTTAAAATTATTGCTAAAACATGTCAGTATTTTCCATTATTTGTTAGGATGTGATCATCATTCCAGTCCAGTGATCAGTCTGTAGCATTTTTTTTTTTTAGTTAGGGTATCTCGCAGTGGTGATCGAGTATGTATCAGAGAGTTTTACTGAGAAAATATTCAAGATGTCAGTATTATGCTCACATATTAAAACATTTCACTTGAAATGCCGTTGTTACAAACCAGTTGTTATTGGATCCTCCCATCATGTCTGACGGATGAGAAGGCAGGCAAGTCATCTGCTGATACAGTTTGTCATGTGCGAATGAAAGCCAATTTATGGCTGAGGTACAAAGTCCAAGCACAGACGCTAAAGAGGGTGGAAGACCTGCAGGGATAAGCTATGTTTTCTCCAACCACTCTTTTTACCAAACAGTAGTACATTTGCATCAGGTATGTATATCACAATGAGATAAAACATTTCATGGCATTGTTTGCAGATTTTGGACACGTAGACATGTATTTTCATTCTTGTTGTTGGCATTGACAAGAGACTTTTTTTTCTGCTGTATGGGATGTACATTCTTTTAATTGAGCTTTGAAATGATTCATTTTCAAGTTTAATAAAGAGATAGGTTTTGAACTTTCATGAATATAGATTGTGTTCTTGCATATTTTTCTCTTTGTTGTTGTAAATGTCTATATTTTAATTAAATAATACAAAATACAGCTTTGCAGTCAGCATCATTTGGTTTCTACTCATGTTTTCCCTGTGAACCGAACCAGAGCTCTCTTTTGCTATTAAAAAAAAAAAAAAAAAATTGATCAGAAGGGACATTCATTAAATGGAGATGACAGTGAAATTTATTTTATTTTTCAAAATTTTAACAAAGATACAGTAAAGGTATATCATTTTGTTACAGTGACTTGTCTTTGACATTGACATTTTTTTCTTTTAATTTTAATATGCATAAATTGTTTTATTTTTTTTTTTATAAACCTGAATTCCCACTCTTCTTTTTTCTAAAGGCAGCAAGTCAATCTCAAGTTCTGAGTAATGTTATGCAGATTATAGAAAAAGTTAAAATGGCCCAAAGTTCGGATCAAGATGTTAAAACATTGTGTTTTTGTTACTATAGTATTAGTGCTAGTTCCATAGTAACCAACATTTGCTTTAATACTGTGGCCTGTGACAAGTACATTTGTATTTCTAGTACATGTACAAGAAGCAAATGTAGATGTAGTTCACATTATTTTATACTGTAGTGCATTCATTTCTTTCACATTTTATTTTTTTTCCTGAACTATTAGCATAAATTAATTGTGATGTTTTCGGATGATTTTCTTGTAATTCTCTTACATATTTAGAATACTTAACTTACATATTTTGTTGGAACTTGAGAACAGACAAACATTTTCTTTTTTTGTTGTTGTTTTTTTTTTTTTGTTTTTTATATATTTCGCTTCAGTGAGGTACGTAGTAGCCACATACATGTATAACATACATGTAACTAAATACATGTGTAAAATGAAGTAAGCAATTCTGCTTTCATTCTTTGGATAGATTCTGCAAAAATTCTTAGTTTTACATCACATTTTGGTGATCCTTTCCTTATTTTGGAGATGCATGTATTTATGTGCTGGTTATGTCTAAGACAAGTGCCAACTCTTCATAAGTGATTGAACTTGATGTTGCATTCTCTCAAATTGTATTTCAACTACATTAGTACATTATGTGATTGTTTACTTAGCAGAAAAAATTAAATCAGAGAAACATAAACAAAATATGAGTTGTTTTTTTTTATTATTTTTTAAAAAATTTAATGGTTCTCAGTTGGAAATGTTTCCATGTAAGGCCATCAAACAGTATGTGATTTGGATTCTTTTTCACAAATACATATTGTCTTCCCCTCTTCTCATCTGGGTGGCCTTGTTAAAGATTGTGCTTAATTTCATTTCATCATTGTGATATTTTTCACCCAATGTGTTTCTGAATTCTCATCACCATTTTGTTATTTTTCACCCTGAGTATTTCGGAGTTCTCATCATTATTTTCATATTTTTCACCCGCTGTACTTTTGAATTCTTTTGCTTGATTCATTCTGACTTGCATCATGGACTTTCCGTTTTTTCACACTATACTGTTCATATTCTCAAGACAGTGAGAAAATTCTTATTCTTATCGTGGGCTTTTGGTTTGCACAGTACTACAAGTCAGTTAAAGAAACACAGTCTTTCTGTACATTTGTACATTCAGGCTGAATCTGGAGATTTACCAATCTGAAATCTGCATTCTTGGGTTATTTGATTTTATTAATAGATGATGATATTAAATGGTCTTATTTTATCAGATCTTAAATTGACCTCAAAACACTGTTGCTATGTAAGATTTTTGGATAATTTCCCAAAAAAGTTTGCAAAACTCAGATTGTATTCAAATAATCTGAGGGATAGATATAGCATCCATTGTTACATACTACAATAGCATGTAGTATTGCAAGTAAAATATTCTACGTCTAACTGATATTGCTAGAAAAGGCCACAATAAAGTTATGGCCATAATTGATGCAATACAAGGACATCAATATCAGCAGATTATTCTAAAGTACACATTTTATAGTTTTTATCTTCTGTTTTGCCAGCTAACTATAATATTGTAGAACTAGTGAGCTCATTGTGAGGAGGTCATCTAAAGGTCTGATGAAACAACTAAAACGAAACAAAAAAATAATGAAAACATACATCACAAAACACAGATAAGATGATTCTGTTATTTATTTCATTTAGCAGGCTTTGTTCACTGAAATAGAAAAGTATTACATGTAGTATTAATTGCATAATAGCATCTAAAGACTGTGACCAGTATTGGCTGGGAAGGGCCTCTTATTCATATCAAATTTACGCTTTTCTTCAATAGTCATAGGTTGAAATTACAGTAAGGAAAATATCACAGTTATGTAGGTCTATGTCTTGCAGCCAGTCAAAATGAATCGCCTATTGATTTTCCACTAAACTGAGTTTTTACTATTACGTAGAACCTTAATCAGTAATTCATATACTTTCACGTCACGAAAAAAAGTTTTGAGCTGACTTGACTCCAGCCTGAGATGTTGCAAATTGAAGAGACAGAGAGTTTGAGGGTGACCGCTCAGCACCGGCTTAAATCATTAGAGAAATCGGCAATAATGAACAGTTTTGCGCATAGATCGAAATACATGTATTCACCTCGTACAATACCAGTGTATTATGATACATGTAAATTGATAATCTGCCCATAATTCTGTACCAGTACAGTCGAGTCCGCTTAATTCGAATTTACAGAGACCAACCTAACGAGCTCGATTAAAGAGAGTCTGAATTCCAGCTTTAACAGGGGGGGGGGGGGGGAGGAATTTTCCAACAAGAGGGGCAATTCTCCACTGACTAACGAGGCATTTTAAAGTATTTTATTACAGGAGTATTTCCCTTTACAAAGAAATTACGCTATGGCTTCCGAACTTCGCCTCCGTCTGAAATTCAAGCCCTCTCATTTAACTGGATTGCTAGCCCTGATAAGGGCTGCCTTGAAGCAAAAGTAATGTAAAGAAAATTAGAGGTAGACTGGTGTTAGTTTTAGCCCTAAAAAGGATTGGTAATGCTTTAGTCCTAAAAAGGGCTGTTGGGTAAGTTTTAATCTTTGAAAAGGGCTAATAATAAAATTTTAACTCTGAAAATAGTTAAAGGAAGCCATCACATAGTCTGTGAGGGTTTCTGTGCGTCAACCGTAAGCCAAAAATAAGCACGATGTAGAATCTGGCCCATCCCGTCACGGTGCGAGAACCAACATCATAACACAGGCGCAGCGCTCAGTTATAGCGTTAACCTACACACTTCGTAATACGTGTAAATCTCCCATTGGGGGATGGAAGGACACGAAGATCGAAAACCTGCATTTTTTTTTCAGTGACTCAACGGTCTCCTGGCTTCCTCTGGGTAGGGAAGCCCGATGTCTAGCCTTTTCGGATAAGGACGAATATATTTTGGAGGTCCCATGTGTACGTTACGCACGTTAACGAACCCTTGGCAGTTCAAAATCGATGAAAGAGTAGGCTGAGTGCCTCTGGCGGGGCAAAATTTCCAAATCCCAAATTTCTACCCACAAAAATTCTTGCCGAAATCAGGCAGCGACTTAGAGCCAAGATAATCCTATTATCTCAAGACTGATAGGCTAAAAAGAAGACTTCTAGTTATGCGAGAGGCATTTAAGAGGCGCAAAGAGAAAAAAAATATATTGTTTCGTTTTTATTCGAATTATCTGAAATTCGAATTATCAGAGTTCGGTTTGAGTGGACTCGACTGTATTTTGGCATTCAGGGATAAACGTTTTTTTCGTCTTGTTTTTTTTGTTTTGTTTTTTCAATTTCTGCAATATATGTATGAAAACATCGATATCAGACCATCATCATCACATTTAAGTCCGAATCCAACGACTATGACTCCTTCTGAATGGCCACAAGTGTTTATTTGTAATTCTTTTATCTGTATAGTCATTTCTAAAACAGAAGTTTTTAGACATAATTATACATCAGAAATAAGCTCTTTGCTTTTTGAGAATAAATATAAATTAGATACATGTAACCTACTTATTAAGTCTGAAAATGGTGATCTTTAACAATACCAGATAAACCACTGTCGCAGTGTCACTGGCACTGAGTACTATGCCAAAAAAATACACATGTATTAACGTACTTTAAGAAAGATGAATACATGTAGGCCCTACATTGTACTCTTACCACAGT